>CAUYQV010000579.1:0-33902 GCA_963574575.1 Galagoides demidoff
TTTCAGTTAAAAAGTATTTGTATAATTATGCTGCAGTATAGTTTCTAGACAACAGGTGGTGCTGTGAGTGGTCCCTGTGCTGGTACCAAAAATAGAAAGTAAAAAAAGAAAGAAAAAGTATATTTATATATCAAAGGAGAATCTTTGTTGGCAAGATGCCCAGATTCTCTCTCTGACAGATCCCGCAAAGTGTTAAGTGTCTTGGTTTAGTTTCAGATGCCAGATGGCTGGCTGCAGATCAGATTTTGAGATCTCCGCGCTTCAGGAGAAGGTGTTGTGGAGACGCCATTTTGGAGGTTTTATTTTACGTCTGGTTCCTGGCGGCCGCCTGCTCCTATCTGTCCTCTAAACTTGGGACACAAGTTCACTCTTCACCAGACTTTCACGCAACTCCTAATTTCCCCTCCAACAGAAACCCGTTGCGGTCTGAGGGAAAAGAGCTGGGTCGCCCCTTGCGCGATCTGTATTCCAGTGGTGGAGGGGCTGCTGTGCAGCCAGGGCGGGAAGATTTTTCAGTGTTTGTAAGAGGGCCACCGACCCCACCGCCGCCCAGCGGGAGAGATTTTTCAGTGTTTGTAAGAGGGGAACTGATTCACCCTACTGGTCACCGCATCGGTGCAGCTTCACACAGACTTCCAAAATTACAGGATGGGTCGGTTTCTAAGCAGAGTCCCTTCCCCTCAAGTTTCTGCCCGAATGCCTGGATCTCTGGCACCCTAAACCGGGTCCAAATGTCTCCCGTTTCTGGCTGCTAGATTCAGCTTGGGAGTCCACAGCTCACTGCACTCTCTGCGAGACACACAAACTCCCCACGAATTGGGTACAGGAGCCTTTCATGGGGGAAGATTGGTTTCTATCTCTCAGGATGCAAGCTGCGACCTGGAGCCGCAGGGCGCAAGCCGCGGACCTGCGGCCAGGTGGCAGATGGAGCCGTTTCAGCTGCTGCCCTGAGTTTTTTCTGGCTAACACCGTAGTTCTGGACTACACTTCCAATCCAGCAATTCACCTCTTTGCTGCTCACCCTGCACTGCTTATCCGTGCAAGGACGCCATGCGGAAGGGATCCAACAAGCCCACTCTCACCTGAAACTACCAGGAGAGTTGACTCAGGGGTGCATCTCCTCTGACATCTTGCTCCACCTCCCACAATTATTTTTAAAAACATTATAATAAACACATTTACTATGCTTTAGACAGCTTGGCCATTAAATTCTGTGGACTTCCATGGTGAGTTCTATTCCCTTCTAGGAACTGTGTCCATTTGTAGTTAGAAGTCACATTATTCCTGGCTAGGCACCAGTACCACAGTGGTTACAGCACCAGCCACATACACCAAAAGTGGTGTGTTTGAAGCCAGCCTGGGACAGCTGAATAACAGCTAAACAACTGCAACAAAAAATAGCCTTATGGTGGGCACCTGTATTCCCAGCTTCTTGGGAGGCTGAGGCAAGAGAATTGCTTAAGCCCCAGAGCCTGAGGTTTCTGTGAGCTGTGATGCCACAACACCCTACTGAGGGTGACATAGTGAGACCCTGTCACACAAAAATATCAATTCACATTATTCCACGCATTGTTGATTAGGGGGCAGGGCTGGTCTGTTTACCTTTTAATAGGTGAAACACATGTCTTGTGGTAGGTACTCAGAGTTCCTTAGAGAGAGTGGGTTAGGTCTGTCACTATAGTCTGTGTATGTGTCCTGTACAGCAGTCTTCTGCCTGTCGATCAGACACAGCAATGGTCTTGTCATGTGTAGTAAATCACTTTTCAAAGGTTCAGACGATATATGCTTCTCTTAAATAAATCTGCAGGAAATACAAAAAAACACTAAATGCCTTCCAATAAAAGAAAAAGAGGGTTGCTTTCCTCTCCTTCATGAAACTCTACTAGGATGTTAGAAGAAAAATTCCTGGACTGATTTTTTAAGCAACATAATGTGTGTGTTATATACATTTTGTTTTTTATACTTGTAGACAGTTCTCATTGGTGGATAGTATTACATTATGTGGGTATTTTACACTATACGTCTTAATTTTTAGGATTTATACATTTTTCAATTTCTGACCTATTGTGAAAATAATGTTGTGAATTTCCTTGTATATTATTTTTTGGATAGTTATTTATTTTAGTTATCTTGTGCATGTACCAATGAGTGGCATTTCTTTCTTTCTTTCTTTCTTTTTTTTTTTTTGCAGTTCTTGGCTGGGGCTGGTTTTGAACCTGCCACCTCCAGCATATGGGGTCGCTGCCCTACTCCTTTGAGCCACAGGCACCGCCCACAAGTGGCATTTCTGAGTCATGGGTTATGTATATGTTGGGCTGAGTAGATACTGCCAGCTTTTGCAAGTGTTTGATCCAATTCATATTTCAACCAGCAATGTGTAAGAATTTACCTGTTACACACGCTTGCCAACACTTGGAATTTTTCACCTGCTATGGTATGAATGTGTCCCTCAAGATTCATGTGTTGAAAACTTAACCCCTATTCCTACAGTGTTGGGAGGTGGGGCCTTTGTGGGAATAGATTCCATCTCTCTTGTCTTTCTGTCCTCTGCCATGTGAAGACAAAGCAAGAAGGCCTTCACCAAATGCTGGGAACTTGATTTAGGAATTTCTGGCTTTCAGAACTGTGAGAATATAAATATCTGTGTTTGTAAATTACTCATTCTCAGATGTTCTTCTATAGCATGACCAGACAGACCAAGAGAACATTTTTCAAAATTTTTGCTGTGGCATGTTTGTTTTGGTGTCTAACTGTGGGTTTTTTTTTTTTTTTTTTTTTTTTTAGTTTTGGCTGAGGCCAGGTTTGAACCCCCCATCTCTGGGATACGGGGCTGGCGCCCTACTCCTTGCAGCCACAAGTGCTGCCCTAATTGTAATTCATCTGATTTAATCACTCTTTAACTTACTTTTAAATATTCTGTCTCTTCTAATCTGAAGGTCTAACCACTGATAGTTTTTAACCTTCCAACTTATTTAATTAAGGATCTGGATCTCTGTCCTGTAGAATGCTGATGCTGTTAAATATCTTTCGACATATGGAGTGGTGGTATAATTAATGCCTTGGCTCCATGAATACTCAAATTTTATTCCTAATTTTTCTGATATTGATACACTTTCTATACATGGCATAAGCTACATAAAGTCATAAGCCCCATCTTAAGTTCATAATGTATTTTTGATGTGTTTTTATTGGGTTTGCTAATATTATATTTAAGAACATTTTTATAGTTTTATGTGATCTGTACTTTCACTTTTGGGTGCATTTGTAGCTGTGTTTTAAAATCAGATTTATACTTGCTTCTTCATTTCATATACTCCCACACCCTGAAATAGTTGTATTTCAATAGTTTGTATAAAATTTGTATTATCTTATATCTAATAATTTCTAAATTTCTCTTCTGGAAAGATCTAGGGGTCATTTTTTTTTTTTTTTTGCAGAGACAGAGTCTCACTATTTCACCCTTGGTAGACTGCCATGGCATCACAGGTCACAGCAACCTCCAACTCCTGGGCTTAGGCGATTCTCTTGCCTCAGCCTCCGAAGTAGCTTGGACCACAGGCCCCCACCACAACACCCGGCCATTTTTGGTTGTAGTTTGGATGGGGCTTCGTTTGAACCCTCCACCCTCGGTATATGGGGCTGGTCCCTACCCAGTGAACCACAGACACCACCCAGGGATAGTTATTTTTTTAATATAAGAATTATTGAGGACAAGGTGCTCACACCTATAATCCTAGCAATCTGGGAGGCCAAGGTGGATGGATTGTTTGAGCTCATGAGTTTTAGATCATCCTGAAGAAGAGTGAGACCCCCATCTCTAACAATAGCCATGAATCGTGGCAGGTGCTTATAGTCCCAGCTGTTTGGTAGGCTGAGGCTGAAAGATCACCTGAGCCTCAGCATTATTTTCTTGAGTTTGAGGTTGTTGTGAGCTATGAATCCAAAGCACTCTACTGAGAGTGAAAAAGTAAGACTCTGTCTCAAAAAAAAAAAAAAGAGAGAGAATTATTTATCCAAGTTCAGTATGTGTTGTATGTCATTGTGTCATTAGACATTTTGCTGCCCCTAGGGTGAATTTGCTTAAATTGTATTTCACTAGAAAATTATTCATTGCATCTGTTTTGAAATGTATTTGAATAGAATTCTGCAAACTTTGAACTTAGGAGACTTGAAATTTTCTTTGCACTGAAGACTATGTCACCCATGGTGTTTTAAATTTCGTGCATTTGACTTTCTCCCTTTTTGCTTAATTTATCCAGTGACTTTTCATGTTTTTGATATCCACCCGAGTAAACTTGCCATTACTTTTATATATAAAGTTCACTGTAGTTCTTTTTTTTTTCTCTCTCTCTCTAAATTCAGGTTAAGATAAGAAGGGTGTATACAATTAGGTTACACTGTTTGTGATTGTTAGGTAAAGTTTGTTAGATAGGTGAGCCCTTTACCCAGGAAGTGTGCTGTGTTCCCCTACGTTCAGCCATGAAGAAAGATGGAGACTTTACATCTTTTGTATTTACCTGGAAGGATCTGCAGAAAATCTTCCTAAGTAACATTTCACTGTAGTTTTATTTCCTAACCCATTTATTTCTACTTCCACTTCTAGCTAGTTTTTTTTTTTTCTACCCGCATACTTTTAGAATATGTCATGGCTTTCTGAATTTAATGTTCAACTCATTTATTTTTATTTTTAGCAGTGTATTTGATGCCTAAAATATTTTCTGATCACTTTTGTCTATTCTGATATGTTCTGTTTTTATTATCATTATTCTCATATAATTCCACAATTTTATCTGTTTTTGCATTTGGGAACAAAATTCAACAGCCTCAGTACTACCATGATTTTTCACGAATCTCCTGTCATTTTTGCTCTACAAAATTGTATTTGTGCTGCATTAGTGGGTACATAAGTATTAATGACTGACATGTTCCTAGTGAATTTTAGCCATTATTATTATCAGTGTGTTTTTTGTTTTTTTAATCCATTTTACTGTCTTAAATAATATACTGTATTTAACCCTCTTAAATGACAAAATTATAACCCTTGCATTATATTTCCTTGTAATATTGTAGTGTATGTTTGATATTTTGAGTTTTTAACATAACTGAAACATTTGTATTAGGTATGTCACTTGAAAACAAATAGTTTTGAATTTTACTTTAAAAGGCAATAAGTTATATGCATTTATATTATTGGTATAGTCAACATATTTGGCTATTAAGACTCATGTCTATTCTATCATTTATACATTTATATGAACTACATATATAATCTCAGAAGGTCTTAACTAGGACATCAATTTTGTTTTCTCTGTCTTGGTATTTGGTGTATAGAATAGTTATTCCTCTTTTCTTGGGGCTACTTTCATTCAAAACAACACTATTAACCACCTTCATGTGGAAAGAACACTTCCTGAAGATTAGAGAGACAGGGAAATTTACCTATATATAAATCAAATAAAAAACATACATATGCTTTAAAGTAGGGTTCCTCAAACTATGGCCCGTGGGCCACATGTGGCCTGCCAAGGACATTTATCCGGCCCACTGAATGTTTTTGCCACTGCTGCCTGTCCTGCTTAGGAACCAACTCATCCTGGCCCACAGTCTGACTCGGCAAACGTCTGAGGGACAGTGAACTGGCCCCCTGTTTAAAAAGTTTGAGGACCCCTGCAAACTTTCAAAAACATACCAAATTACAAAAGTAAAGAAATGCAAATTTCTCTCCTCAATAAAAAGGAAAGTGCTTAAAAAATGTGATAGCAATTTTCACATTTCTCTGTGTATACAGAAAACACAGAAAATACCTGTTTTATGTATTTTGTATATATTTGTGTAGAATTATTTCTATGTGTACACACACAGAGGACAACCTCTGTAAGTTGACCATCAAAGGAAATTTAACTGACTGGTGAACATACAGAAGTGATCAACATAAGGTATAAACCCTACTGTACTCAGGGGTACATGTGGTTCATGTCTAGTGTATGAAAATTAGGCCAACATAGGGATGTGGTAAATGCAGGAAGGTGGTCCACTCTGGAGGTTCTAATATGTGTGTGTGTCTCTGTGTGTGTATATACAAATCTGGTAGATCCCCATTCCTGCTGCTATTTAGATGTCTCTGACCCCGTAATAGTGGGTTACCCTTAGCAAGTCTGACTTGGGCATCTCTCTACTGGACATATTGATACTTATCTCAGAGAGTTGTTATGAGGAGAAAATGAACAATGAACAAACCTATGGAAAGTGTCTATGATGTAATACTGCAGGAAATATAGGTATTATCTAGCTCTATCAACTCGATTCTATCAAAGATATACCTTAACATGAACATATCCTAAAAAAACAATTAGATTAGAAGCAATAGGAAATGGTTTGTTTCCATATTTCTATGACAGAAAAGCTTTGTTGTCTCTTTTTGTAGGACAAGGTACCTGTCATGGAGTGGAGTAGAAGGCAAATCATCCCCTCATTAATATTTTCCCCCAGAATATTATGGGGGTACAAATATTTTGGTTGCCTACATTGTTATTACACATTTAGGGCAAAAGTTATAAGTGTGCCCATCATCCATATGGTATTTATTATACCCATTAGGCGTGAATTTACCCATCTCTTCCTCCCTCTCTTCCCTACCTGATTTCTGATTAACGTTATTTCTATATGTGCACATGAGTATTGATTGGTTTCTACCATTATCATAGTGAGTACACGTGGTGTTAATTTTTCCATTCTTGTTATACTTCATTTATTGAATGGTCTATATTTTCATCAAGTTTAATACAAGAGGTATTAGTTCACATTTTTATAGCTTAGTATACATGTAACACAGCTCATTAATTCACTCATGTCTTGATGGCACTTGAAGTGTTGCCACATCTTTACAAGTGGGAATTACAGTGCTACAAACATGTGAGTGCAGGTGTCCTTTTGATAAAATGTCTTTTCTTCCTTTGGGTAAATAGCCAGTAGTGAGATTGCTGGATCAACTGATGGGCCTACTTTGAGTTCTTGAAGGAATCTACATCTGACTTTCTATAGAGGTTGGTTGTACTAGCTTATATCCCCATCAACAGTGTGTAAGTATTCCTATCTCTCTGCATCTATGCCAGTATTTATTGCTTTGGGACGTTTTGATAAAAGCCATTTCTCAGTGAAGTTAAGTGATATCTGATTGTAGTTTTGATATGCATCTATTTATATCCTTTCTTACCATCTTCTCTTGACTTCTGTTTTAACACTGGAATAGCAGCCTCACATTGAGGCCCAGAAAGGAGACAGTGCAGAATAACAGAACATGAAACTGGATTGTAATCATACGGAAATCAGAAGGCCTGGGTCCCCAATAGCAGATTCATCCTTATATACAGGACCATAGTGATCCTTTTCCCTGTAATTTCTCCATCACATACACAGGAAAAGATTGTATTTACCAATAGCAGTAAAGTGGGCTTTGGAGTTAGATAGAGTGAGGAGAGTGTTATGTGGTGAGATTAAGGACCACCGACTCAAATTAGAATTTCAAAAGGAGTCTTTTATTAACCTTGGAGCTGTCTCAGCAAAGTCTAAAGCAGACTAAGTGAGAGAGCATCGAGGTGTCTGAAGTTAGGGTTTTTCTAGTTTAAAAGTTGGCAATGAGCCAAATGGGTGGTCTAAAAATTGGCAATTAGAAGAAAAAAGAAAGTTGGCAAAAGAAGCAAAAAGCCAGCAGGGGTCACGATGACCTCTTTTACAGAAGAAAACCTTGCAATTAACAGTTTAGTCAGTAGGTAACATAAAGGGCAGTTAGATAACAATAAAGTAACATAATGCAGATTTAGTAACTAATGGATAAGTAAAACAATTTGCCACAGCACTTAGCTCATTAACTCTCATGACAGTTCTTGCCCCATTCGTTCTTACCTTGTCCTGTTCTGGCCCGATCCGGACTGATTTAAGAGTAATGGTACTTGGCATCACTTCATTTACCTCTGTTTTCCTTTCCTCATACCCGGAGGGTGGTGAGAGGCCATTGTGAGGCCACCAGCATCCATCTTATGAGGGTGATGAGGCTGCTGGCACCCATCTCAAGAGAATGTGTGTACATGGAGTAACTGGTTTCAGGATTTTTAGGAAATGTAGAGTGTACCAATAAATGAAACCTGTATGTAATAAATATACTTAAATATACCTGCACAGAGAATAAAATGGGAGGTAATACACAAAAATTATCCATTTAAAAAAGGAATCAGTCAGCAGCTACTAACGTCAAAGTCAGGCGAAGACCAGCATGAAAAGAGAGGACAGGTGGGATAAGATGGGAAGGAAGATACCCCCATCCTCAGGACAGGAAGAGCAGGCAGTATTTTGAACCCAAATATGACTATTTTCACTGTAAAGACTGTAAGACCAGGTGGGAAGGTGCTTATGTGTGGTGTATTTCTGGAACTAATAAGGTTTATTTCAAACAACTCTACTGCAAATACCAGAAGGATTTTAACCCTTATCAACTGGAAGCAATCCATGGCAGACTTGTTCAAAGTCTCATTGTTCCTGTCCTCAAAAGAAAAGACATGTTCATCTAAGGAGGCCTCTTCGACAGGAACTGTGTGGTTGCTGCAAAGACAAGAGATTTTCCTGTGGCAATATTCACAGCTTTAAATACATCGTGTGACAGGCAGTGTCGCTTGTACAGAACCCCAGAGCTTTCTGTGTAACTGGCTGTGCTTTCTTTCATTTTTGTAACTTGGCTCTGACCTGGCATTGGAAAATGGACATGACTTTTGTACTTTTTTGTAGGTTGTGTATCTATTGTACAATGTAAATACAATAAAATAAATGCAAGTGAAGAAAAAGTAATTGGTTATTGTTATGTTGATGAATTTATTTATCTCTGGAATTATATTTTCCAGATTTTCAGATTATATATGGACCATTTTTTAATTCAAAATTTAATGTCAGAGAAACAGTTATTTTAAATTATTTGACAAATACACAAAATTATGGACTGTAACAGACTTCTGTGTATTCATATTAACATATGAAACATTTCATATGCAATTGAAATACACTTATTTTTTTGGGAGAAAGGATCTCACCCTGTTACCCAGAGTAGTGTACAGTGCTGCCAGATAGCTCAGTGTGACTTCAAACTCCTGGGCTCAAGGGATACTCCTGCCTCAGCCTCCCAAGTAGGTGGGACTATAGATGTATATCATTACATCTGGATAATTTTTTTTATTTGTTGCTTAGGCTCATTTTGAACTCTGGCCTCAAATAATCCTCCTGCTTCAGCTTCCCAAAGTGCTACAATTACAGGCTGAGGCACTATGCCTGGCCTGAAACACACTCTGAAGTCTTCTCTGATCGCTTCCTTCTTTTTCACAGGTAACCACTATGCAGAATTTGGGTTTACAATTTTAAGTGATATATCTATACGTTTATTACATATATATCTGTAACTGAAGTCATAGTAATTTTGTGCTATCATTTTACTTCTTAATAACTGACTACCTCCTGCAAAAGTAGGAAGGAAGAAACATGAGGAGAACAAGTGCACATTAACATCTCAACAGTGGGAAATGCCATGTATGCCTCCTGGTCGTGTGCATTCTCTTTCAGACTTACTGAAATAGACACACTGATTTTCTCCATTTATGGGCTATAGAGAACACTTATAAAATCTGAAGATAGTAATTTCAACCCCCTTTGATCAATGTCTCAGTGTTACCCTAGAGCCAACTAGCCTAAAAGAAATTCTCAGTGTACCCTGAATGTGAAAGGTCTTCCATGTATACGGGCCCAATTGTCCGTTTTTTCATTCAAATTGTTAGTCATGTAGGCTTATCTGTACCCCTGGAACCTAATCTGGGCCAGGCTGGATAAAGAAGAAGGTGATTATCTAGAATTGGTTGTTATGTGACCAGACTACTTTGAAATCCCTTGATTGGTTTAGGGATGCATCTGATTTCGGGCTTAATCTGATTTTGTATTCCAGTTGCTTGCCAGGAGTGTATTTTCCATTCCTTTCATTAGTTTAATTGCAAAAGGAAAATAAATCAAAGGTTTTTAAAAGCATTTGCTAATTGATCCCGGGGATAGCAGCCATATTTAGTGGGATAACGCAACGGTAAAAAGTGAATAGTGCTAACAGGGAAAGTGGAAAACTGTTCACGGAACTTTGAATGTGAAGGGGAAGAGAGAAACCAAGAGAGGGGAAGGCAGAGGGGAGGCGCGGCGCACAAGGCTTGAGGGGCGGGGCGGGTCGCGGGGCGGGGCTCAAGACCTGAGCCGCAGTGAGACTCCGGGGTAGGAGCGCGGCAGCGAGGGAAGCCTGGCTGTTGCCTAATGGAGTAACGCATGAAGTAATGGCTCAGAGGGGAAAACTGGAAAACTGCAGCCCTTCTCGCTTAAAGGGGCAGGAGGCGACCTGGAGCGGCTGGACGGTGGGGCGAGTCAGCGCACTAGGCTCGAGGGGTGGTGCGCAAAACTAGAGGGGCGGGTCCACGAGGCGCCTTGGCGCAGAGAGGCGGGGTGGTGGTGCGCAACACTCGAGGGGTGGATCTGTGATGGGAGCCCGGAGGGGTGTCGCTGCAGGGCGGGGTTAAGTGTCAGGCAGTCCTGGCGAGGTGGCCAGGCAGCGCTCAGGACACCAGGGGCCGCAAATCGCAGGGCCTCCATGGCTGCAGGACCCCACTGCATGTGGTGGGGGCGGGGCACCACATGAAACTTGATCAAGTTTAAAAATTAATTGGTTGCTAGAAGAACTCCAATGAAAAGAAATTCCTGGAAAGGAGCCACCTCATCTTAGATTTAACACTTAATGTTGACTCTATGTTCATTTTCCTTTTTACTCACTTATTTCTACTTTAGAGAAAAGGAGATGCCCCAGTGGGATAACATGAATTCTGAGCTGAAAAGAAGGGTGAGATAATGGACAATTGCATGTCAAAGAAATAGCACTAACTATTGGATTTCTCTAGGAGAAAGCAGAGGCTGAAATCCTGCTGTGATATGGTTAGATAATACATGTTCTGCAGACCTTGCAGTGGTGACTGAGAGAGTATAAAACAACCTCAGCAGTCCAAAAGCAACAGCTAGGAAAAATACCATACCTTGTCTCCTTGGCGGGATCTATCACTGAGCTTAGCTTACCAGGTGAGTTCAAGGACACCCTTCTCTTCCCAGCGTAGGGAATTAGAGATGGGTCTGCGCAGGAGCATGATATTAAACAGCTCTTCCTGAAAACATCCCCAAAGTACAGAAAACATCCCCAAAGTACTGTCTACAAAACTCTGATGTCAAGGCATATGACAGAAACATTTGCTTTCATCAACTTGATGTCTATTTTTTTTTTTATAACGGGGAACGAAAAAATAACTTTTACTATATTTCCTTAGCCTTGGGGCTCACGTAGCCCCAACTTCTTGGTCTTGATATTTTAAGTGCGATTTAAGTCCCCCTCCACACCACATACTCTGGATAGGTTTTCTCAGCCTCTGGGCAGGTCTATAAGGATGGTATGGTCAGTCTCATTTAAAGATGACCAAGCTAAGGCTCACAGAGACTGATCACCTCCCCAGATAAGTGACAGGATTGGAATGCGGCAATACTTCTCACTCTCTGTACAGTATCCTGAGTAGCCTTCCTTTTAGTAGATAGGCTTCCAGGGCTTGAGAAATGGACAGATCACACCTCCCTGCTATTGTGGGTCTCCACGGCCTCACTCCACAACCCCTCTGGCTGATGAAGACCATAGTGGAGATGAAATCCTGCCTTTGTGCCAAGAGACCTGTGTGTAGAGCCACAGGAGTTGTCTGATCCCTGAAGTAGTGCCTGGAGAAGGTCAGGTGTGGACCTTGGAACAGGTGAGTCAGAGAAAAATTAATGTGTATTGAACTACTTAGAGGCAGTGTACTTTAAGTTTTATATCCTTTAATTCTAGAGCTATTCAAGTTCTATTTAATTATGTCAATTATTCAGATCAGGGAAATAACTTTAAGGAGAGTTTATCTTTTTTTTTTTTTTTTTGAGACGGAGCCTCAAGCTATCCCCCTGGGTAGAGTGCCATGGCCATCACAGCTCATAGCAACCTCCAACTCCTGGGCTCAAGCGAGTCTCCTGCCTCCACCTTCCAAGTAGCTGGGACCACAGGTGCCCGCCACAACACCCGGCCATTTTTTGGTTGCAGCCATCATTGTTGTTTGGCGGGCTCGGGATGGGGATTCGAACCCGCCACCTTAGGTGTACGTGGCTGGCGCCTTTGCCGATTGAGCCACAGGCGCCTAGCCGAGAGTTTATCTTAATCAGGGAGACAACTCATCCATTCCAAAGCAGCAGCTAAATTTAGAATCACTTAAAGTGTTTTTTGATTTTTTACTTGATGCCTGCAGGGCTGTGAATGCTCTAATTTCCCTCAAGGCTGATAGTACAGGCTCTCCAAGGTGTTTCAGTTGTTAAGAGTCAAATTGTTTGATGATAACTGACATTTAACTTACCCAAGAGTATCACTATTATTAAGATAAGGGTACTGACTATAGGGAAGATTAAGTAAATCAAGAAGACAGCCTTGGTACCTCCCTATTGAAAGTTTTTCTATTTTGTGTTCACACTTTCTGAGCACTAAGTTATCTAATCTCCCTGGGGTCTTCCATGAAATGCTTCCCAGGTTTCAATCTTTTTAAAAAAATTATGACCCATATACTTTTTAAGGCACAGTGTTTGGGAAGATGGAAAAGAAATTATAAGTTTTAATAAATAGTATTATGTAAAATCTTTGTGGAAAATATTTGCAGTCTGCATGGGTTAGTATCCAAAAATGGGTCCAGCCTACTGGCTATCACCATTGAACACACCAACAAAAAGATTGGCAAGTTATTTGCACTGAGGATTCACATGAATTTATACATGAGTTGTAAAGATGTTATATATTGCAAAACTATAAGAATCAATGTGCAAATATTTTAAAATCTTGATAATTTATATTAATTGTAAAAGATATATCACAGCAGAAGAGGACTGTGATTACACTTCTGGACATGATTGTGTGTGTGTGTAGTTGTACATGTTCATGTGTACCTCACCCACAGGAAAATGTCTGGAGAATATGCTCCATTCTGTGGACCACATATCACTTAAGGTCTGCGTGTAGGGGTCTGACCAGTGAGAAGAACAGATTCATTTCAATTGATAAGTATGTTTTACATTGTTTGAAATTTTGTATTCAAGAATAAGTGTTTTGATAAAATATTGAACTAAAACACTTGTGAACTAATAGACTGTAGGAGACCATGCACCAGGTTTGTGGAAGGGGCCACCAGGTCTTGAGGGAGGTGCTGAGAGCAGCACAGTCTCCTAGCTGGCATGGAGATATTTTGCTTCCCAGAGATGTGCTCTCAGGCAACTGCAGGTGTTGATGAGTTAAGATCAGTTACTCATTAGCAAACAGGTGTTGTACATGGGACATTCGTGGTGCAGCAGGGTGGGAGTCAAGCCGGGGGGCGAAGTGGGGGAAGAGCACGTAGCGATCATTAAGCACGTAGCTTCAATATGTCGGATCCCCACACATGTTGTATAATGCTTCGCTAAAAGGCCACAGCAGAGGTGGCTCGAGGCTCTCCCTGGAATATGGGCAGTCCCCCTCCTTGCAGGCATTTGTACCTCCAATCCATGTTCCAGCTGGTTATATTCACGCAGCCATGGGGTGCCCACAGCAGGCATGGAAAATAGACAAAAGTAAGGTACACATATATCATTTACTTTGGTAAAGTTTTCATTGTATATAATTTCCTAGGCAAACAAAATAGATGGAAAAACCAAATTGTTTTATGTGTGTGTCTGTGTATTTGTACATGTGTGTTTGTCCGGCTCCTCTAGCTCTACCACTCAAGTACAACTCAATTACAATTGCAGCATTTTTTTTCAGTATAGACTGGGTCTGGATTTCAAGTCATAGGTTCACATATTCCAGAATATGTGCTCTTTTATCCTATAATCAAGAAAAAGGATGGATATGGAAGAATTGCTGCAGATACGTGAAAAATTCCAGAAAACTCTGCCTGATCTCATTAATCAAGCTTCCAACATCAATCCTTCCTTTTGCCCTATTGAGCAGAAATATAGGATGGAGGGGCTAGGGCTCAAGAAAAATCTGTGGATCTTTCTGGAAATATGAATGGAAGGAGAGCATTCCTAGTATATAATTTTTAATTATATGCTATGGGACCATTAGATGAAGATCTGTGTAAGAAAAAATGGGTCCATCATACTTGTGATCTTTATAACTTTCTTTGTGCTTATTATTATCTCCTTTTCATATAAATACATTTTTATAATGTTTAAAATGACTTTGTAAGTTAGTATCAATAGTCTTATATGGACCCAATGTTTCATCATAGGATGCCTCAAACTTTTTGTCCCTAGTAGTGAAAATTTAGTTCCCTTAAAATAATTTCTGTTGCAGACGATAGTATACTTAACACCCTTGCTTAGATATGCAAATACTATATCTTTAAAATTTTTTTTTCTGTTTTTATTTTCTCTCTACCCAATGTACCCAGAATATTAAAATACCTTTCTAATAATTTCCCTCTTTGTCTTTTCTTTATTCCCTTCTTTCCTGCCTTTCTCCCTTCCTTCCCTCCCCTGTTGTCAGGGCAAGAGTGCAGTAGCCTCATCATAGCTCACAGCAACCTCAAACTCCTGGACTCAGGCATTCCTTCTGCCTCAGCTTCCAGCATAGCTGGGACTACAGCCACACACCACCATGCCCAGCTATTTTTTCTATTTTTGTTAGAGACAAGGTCTAACTTTTTCTTAGTCTAGTCTTAAGTGCCTGACCTGAAGCTATCCTCTTGCCTTGGCCTCCAAGAGTGATTGGAATTCAGGAATGAGCCATCATACCTAGTGTTTCAAGGACCAAAAAATGCAAGCCCTTCCTTAAAATCCAGCTTACAATGATATGTACAAAATAGTTTTAATTGTATCTGAGAAAAATTGGTGTAAATGAAAACTGCAAAATCATAGTCTAGGCAAGGTTGAGGAGCAATGGGGCTCAAGTAGTAGGGTGCCAGCCCCATATACCAGGGGTGGCAGGTTCAAACACGGCTAGGGCAAGAACTGAAAAAAAGAAAAAGTCATAGTCTTCAGCATCCATAAGATTAAACACCAGATTGCTCAAGTATACCTTGAAAGTCCCCAGGAGGCATAGGGCAGCACAGGGCAGGCAGGAGGTGACTGAGAGAGGATGAGGGCATCTGAACAAGGTAGGGGCAGTTTTGCCCATCATGTCCTGGAGAGGGGATGACTGATGGGGTGTGGGAGAAAGTCTGTGAAGCCTATACATTGGAGGGTAATTGAGGGTGAAAGCCTTGCTGGCTGGAAAGGGGACCACCAGAGTACAGCTGCCTCAACCTACACTGATGAAAAAAGAGATAAATCAATGAATGCCATAATGGCTTGGGGACAACAGGAAATGGAATTCCTTTCATATACATGAAAATTTCTCAGCATAATTATTATTATAGTAAACACACATATTTTTATAACATTTGCTACATATTACAAAATATACTGCTGTTTGTGGAAAAAGAACAAACTTTGGAGATACCTAGTCTACTGAGGGCTCAGCTGTGAGGAGTAGGTAGAAGGATGAAGGGTGAAAGCTGGATTAATGGGACTGACCAGAGTTTTCTGGAATTTTCACTTACCCGCAACAATCCCCATCACTTTTCACGATTATGACAAAAGTACATTTTCAGTGCTGTCTAAGTCAATGTTTAGAAGTCAAATCCTGGAATGAAAAGATGAAAAGGGTTCACGTGTGAGATATGTTTGAGGTGCTGAAGCCAAAAGAGCTACATACACACATGTACACACACTCAATTCATTTTTCAAATCTACTTTGTTTTCCCAAGAAATTAATACAATAAGTAATTTTCAAAAGAAAGGAATATATGTGCACCTTACTTCTGTCAATTTGGCTGCTGAATTTTCTGTTTTCAATATTTCATCAAAATGGTTCTCCTTAATTATAAAACTTGAAAAAATATAAAATAGTATATTAGTGAATTAAAGTTAATCTGAGTCTCTCAAAGTACCAATTCCTAATTCCTTATCCGTAGTGGTGTGCAGTGGACAGAATGGCACATAATTTACAGATGTGTTCCTGGTGACATGTTTACAAACAGATAAACTTACAAAAATGGTCTGTTTGAAAAGTGCAATCATAGTCATCATTATCTGTTGTAATTTTTATTTTGAATTTAATATTGATGTTAATATTTATATTTGGATCTTGTTTCTTGTGATTTTTGGCACATTTAACATCTTTAGTTTTATACACACACACAGAGATACATGAAGATATGACAATCAAGATGAAGAACTCATCCTAGAAAAAGTACTGCATACCTCATCATGGAATATCACTACAGTCATCTTCCAAGTACTACCCTTGGGAAGCTATGCACCACTACCAGCACCTAGTCCCCCCTTCTAAGCAGATTTGAAACTCTTTTTCTTGAATAACCATCAGAGCTGTCATATAGCGCACAAAACCACAACAACAATAATGAATGCCACTCAGCAAGACAGTGCCATATGTCAACAGGAACACAGCTGTGACACAGTGATACACCAAGGTTATGAAACCTTACCAATGTAATTTATCACATAAACAAATTAAAAAACAAAGACCATATTATTCTCTCAATTGATGCAGAAAAAGCTTTTGATAACATCCAGTGTCCTTTCATGATCAGAAAACTTAAGAATATTGGCATAGAAGGAACATTTCTCAAAATGATAAAGGCCACCTACAGCAAACCCATAGCCAATATCGTACTGAATGGAGTTAAATTGAAATCATTTCCACTCAGATCAGGAACCAGGCAACATTGCCCATTGTCTCCCTTGCTCTTTAACATTGTAATGGAAGTTATACCCATCACAGTTATGGTAGAAAAGGCAATCAAGTGTATCCATATAGGATCAGAAAAGATGGAACTTTCACTCTTCGCAGATGACATGATTGTATAACTGGAAAATACCAGGGATTCTACTACAAACTGCTTAGAAGTGATCAAGGAATACAGCAGCATCACAGGTTACAAAATCAACACGCATGAATTGGTAGCCTTTATATATACAAATAACAGTCAAGCTGAAAAAAATAGTAAAGAACTCTATTCCGTTTACAGTATTGCCAAAGAAGATGAAATATCTGGGAGTCTATCTAACAAAGGACGTGCAAGACCATTAAAAAGAGAACTGTGAAACTCTAAGAAGAAAAATAGATGAAAATTTTAACAAATGGAAGAACATACCATGCTCATGGCTGGGAAGAATTAACATTGTTAAAATGTATATACTATCCAAATGCAATCCTTATTAATCTTCCACACACCCACTCCGAGGTCTGGAGGTTTGTTACCTATGGAATCCAGATTCTTGGGCATCTCCTTGAGAGAGGTGGAGGGGGAAAGCGCTGGTGCTGTTCTGTGCTGACTGTGGCACAGGCATGAGGAGAAGAAAATAGGCTCAGGGGATGCCAATACAGCAACAGTGGCATCCTGAGCTGCAAACTGACGCCATTCCAGCCCCGTTTCTCTGGGCAAACAGAAGTTCCGGACAGCAGCCACAGGTGAAGCACAGAGAACTTTTGTAAGTAAAGCACCAGCCCTCAGGGTATAATCCACCTGAGACAAAGGCAGTGGGAGGGCAGAAACTAGAATTGACACCTGAGTGTAAATTGCTATTCGTCTGCTACCCAGAGCTGAATGCAAGGACTTGAAGAGAAATCTAGCTGGACAGAAGCCTAATTTAAAAATTCAAGGCTCCCCTGCCAAACTCAGATTTCTGGCTGATTTTGCCAGTCATAAACCCTGGGAGCAGTGGCCTACTGGAGTGAATAGGGTCACAGACCTGGGGGATTATGAGTGACTAGGTGCAAGGTGGGGAAGGAGGTATTAACCTTCCCAGACTAACCCATTTGCCAGGTGGGTCCGTTTGCCCTCACAGAGTGGGGTGGGCCCAAAACTGTTTGCTAAAGTCGCATGCCTCACGGGTGGCAGAGGAGATCCCTGCCTCAGGCTCCTGCTCTGGGCATGCCCAGAACTGCTTGCTAGTGCCATGGGCATCCCATGGGCAGTGGCAGAGGAGTCCTCCATTCCAGGTAGACCCCAAACAGCTTGTTAACGATAAGCACACCCCATGGGGGCCAGGGGAGGAATTTCCCACTCCAGGCACCCAAGCTAGGTGGGCCTAGAACTGCTTGCTAGAGCCACGCATGACCTGCAGGTGGTGGTGGAGGGGTCTACTTCTCTGGGTGGGTCCAGAACTGTTTACCAGATCCACATACGTCCCACGGACAGAGGTGGGGGAGTTCCCTGCTCTGGGCTCCCGCGCTGGGAGGGCACAGATCAGCTTGCTAGTGCCACATGCATCCAACGGGCAATGGTAAAGGAGTCCTCTGCTCCCCCCCAGATACTCTGGGGGGCTGAACTAGGACTGATCTGGTCGCTCACGTACCCTGCGCTACTGCTGCCATTCCCAAACCCCCTGGCTGCTCCAGGGTGCTGAACTAGGACTGACCTAGCTACTACAGTTCTCCCGTTCCACCAGTTGCCCCAGAGGGGCCGAACTAGGACTGATCCGGCTGCTGCCAGTCTCCTGCCCCCGGTTTCCCTGGCAGGCTGAATGACGTCTAATTTGGCCACGCATACTCCCCTGCAGCTACTACCGTTACACTGCACCCTGGTTGCCCTAGCACCCGAGACCTGGGAGAAGACAACAGACACACTTTGCCTGTCTCTCTGGGCAACCAGAAGAAGCCACCAACTGAACAGTTCTGATAAGGCCTCCAAACAAGGTAAACACAGCATGGGGTGGAATAAGCAGAAAAACTCTGTCAACTCGAATAACCAGAGTAGATCAACTCCTTCAAGAGAAAATGGGTCATACACAATTGAAGACCCCATTCACAAGCAAATGGCTAGGATGAAAGAAATGGAGTTCAGAATGTGGATAGAAAATAAGATTAACAGAATGGAAGAAAGGAAGGAATTAGGAGTTCAAGAAATTATTCAAAAGATGTCTCAATAACTCAACGATTTCAAAGATTTTGAAACACTGAGACAAGAGGTTGCAGCCCTCAAGGATTTGAAAGGCATGGTAGAATCCCTCTGTAAGAGAATGGAACAGTCAGAAGAAAGGATCTCGGACTTTGAAGACAAAGCTTTTGAAGAAGCCCAGGAGCACAAAGATCAAAAGAAATGGAGAGCAAAAACAGATCTCATTCTCAGAGAACTCTTGGATAATATGATGAGATCTCAATTATCAATATCTATGCACCCAACCAGAATGCACCTCAATTTAGAAAAGAGACTCTAACTGGCATGAGCAACTTAATCTCTCCCAGCTCTATCATAGTCGGAGATTTCAACACTCTTTGTCAGTGTTGGACAGATCCTCCAAAAAGAAGCTGAGCAAAGAAATCTTAGATTTAAATTTAACTATTCAACTTTTGGACGTAACAGACATCTACAGAACTTTTCATCCTAACAAAACTGAATACACATTTTAATCATCAGTCCATGGAACATACTCCAAAATCGATCACATCTTAATTCATAAGTCTAAGCTCAGTAAATTTAAAAGAATAGAAATTATTCCATGCATCTTCTTGGACCATCATGGAATCAAAGTTGAATTCAGTAATAAGAGGAATTTGCAGTCTCATACAAAAACATGGAAGCTAAATAACCTTATGATGAATGATAGATGGGTCAAAGATGAGATCAAGAAGGAAATTACCACAGTTTATTGATCCATTCGTGGATTGATGGACACTTGGGCTTCTTCCATGATCTGGCAATTATGAATTGGGCTGCAATAAACATTCTGATACAAACATCTTTATTGTAATGTGACTTTTTTATCTTCTGGGTATATACCTAATAATGGAATTGTAGGGTCGAATGGCAGGTCTATTAATGAATTCTTTCTTTGAAAAGTAAAAGTGTATATGTAACAAGTTGTCTCAGAATTCCACGTGTATGCCTATGGGACATTTTTTCAGGTATGCTCTGACTCTATCCTACTCATTTATGTTTTTATGAGTATATTGCAAGACAGTGCCATGTTGGGTTTGAGCAATCCAGCATTTATTTATTTATTTATTTATTTATTTATTTATTTATTTATTTAATTTATTTTTTTTTTAAGTAAAAGTTATCTAGTTCCTTTAGGACCAACTCTTTTCATAACTAAGAGTTGGCATGTGACCCCAGCCCAAGTCAGCTAGTACGTTTCATTTCTTGGTCAAAATGATTGGTTCAGGAATTGTCATTGTACTGATTTGAACCTAATATAAACTTTCTGAGTCTAGAAGAGAGATATTATTTCTCCCTAAACTTGAAACTAAAAAGGAGGCTCAAAACATAAATACATACATACATACATAATAAAAATGAAAGGAAGCTGGCTTAACCCACACAGCAGCCATCTTTCTGCTGGTGTGATGAGTATGTCCAAACATGAAGCTAACAGAGAAGAAAAGCTCAGACTTGCAGAGAAAATCCAGGTCCCCAAACTACTATTTGAGCCTCTGCATGCAGCCCCATTTTTTCTTTTTTCTTTTTAGCTCTGGGGTGGTTTGACTGTGTCCCCCAAAGTTCATGTGTTGGAAATATCAACCCCACTATAATATATTAAGAAATGAAGGGGCAGCGTCTGTGGCTCAAAGGAGTAGGGTGCCAGCCCCATATGCCCAAGGTGGTGGGTTCAAACCCAGCCCCAGCCAAAAACTGTAAAAAAAAAGAAAGAAAGAAAGAAAAAAATGAGACCTTTAAGTATTGATTGGGTCACAAGGACTTTGCCATTATGGATGAATTAATGTCATTATTACAGTTTGTTATCTCAGGAGTGTTTCCTGATAAAAGAATGAATTTGACCCCCTTTACATTCCTTTCCTTTGTTTTCTTGATCCTCCCCCTTCTGCCATGGATGGCACAGCAGGAAAACCATCACCAGATGTGGGACACTCAACCTTGGACTTTCCAGCCTTCAGACTGTGAGAAATAAAGCTCTATTCTTTATACGTTACTCTGTCTCAGGTATTTTGTCATAGTAGACAGAATTCTTGTCTGTCTTTGCCCATCTACAGGGAACTTTAGGTTCTTATGATGCTCCTAAGTGTCCTAATGATAGAGTAGGGTGGACTGAGGGTAATCTAGAAGTTACTATGAAGATGAGTATGAAGGATGCTGATGTGCTCTCTGACCAACTCCAGCAACCAGATAAGTCAGAGTCATCTGAGTCTCCAACAAGGTACATACTCCTATTCTTCAGGGAGTGAGACAGAAATCTCAAGGTGGCCTCCAAAGCCAATGTCTTTACTAGTGGTCTTGAAAGTCAAGGAAATGGGAAGACCTGAGGCAAGATAGTGATCACAGGAAAAGGCAAGGTCAGTCTCTTCTAGAAGGGTGGTTTGGGTTTCAAATTGATACTAATTAGAACTGATAAATGGAGACACGTATCAGTCACTGAAGACCCCTTTGCAATGGCCATGAGTTCAACTCTTTTCCCCCCAACAAAATTTTTTCATGGTCAATGATTCCGATAGCTATACAGGTAAGATCTCCTGTGGAGAGAAAAGCCACCAAAAACTCTGGAAAGAAGTGGCTGTGGTGCCACCCTGATGGAGATAGAACACTTGGCAAGAGGCCTAATGTAAGGGCTTCAGGGAAATGGCACTGGAACAGGAGCCAGCAGCACCAAGGAACTCTGAGTGGCAGGTTGGTAGAGACAGAGGCAGCAGCCTCTATCTGGGAGAAGTAGTACCTTAACTGACCAAAGGTAGCAGAAGAGGTACAAGCGGCAGCTGATGGATTGAGAAAAGGTAAAGGTAGGCACCACTCATAAATGTAGAAATCACAGGAAAGAGAAGAGAACCCCAAAGCTGAGGTCACGCAGCTTCTGCACATAGAAGTTAATAAATACATGTCTCCGAATTAATTGGCAGGATAATAATTCTATATTTAAAAATTGCAATTTGACAATGTGGAATTCTGTATCATAATATTTTTTCTTCTATTATTTTTCTTCTCCCTCCCCCTTTTTTGCTTCTATTTCCTATTTTACTCTACAATACATATGAACTTCCTGTGTAACTAAAAAGTTGTATTATTTTTTATCAAATGGTCCCCCAAAAGGCTTTTTCTTGCACTGGTTCTTTCAACTAATGAAGTTTACCACCAAACATAATAGCCACACTCCAACTGTCACAGAGCTGCTTACCTCAGCATACAAATCTTACATCAACTTTAAGGGCAACATTGATAGATCAGAGAATGGAAAGGTTCAATGCCACCATTTTGTAAAGGAGTAGTTGAAAGAACTGAAATGTCTAGCCTGGAGAGAAGATCTTTGAGTGCAAAGAAGAGGAGCTGATCCTAGTGCATAATAGAAGTTTACTCCATGTTTTTGAATAATCAATAATGAAACAATACTTTTCCAACTAGATTATAAACTTGTTTTAATAAGTGGAAATTATGAATTATACTTCTTCCTTTCCTTCACAGTTTATTACTATGCTTTGCATACAGTAAAGGTTCAATCTGTTTAGTGGTTAATTATATTTCATTCTCAGCCCTACCATTGTTCTCTATTAACAACTAAAAGCAGAGACCAGGTTCCCAAGTGAGGAACCCTCTTTCATCTATCTGCTCTTCTGACCAGTTCCCAAGTGAGGAACCCTCTTTCATCTATCTGCTCTTCTTACTGGTTCCCAAGTGAGGAACCCTCTTTCATCTATCTGCTCTTCTTACTGGTTCCCAAGTGAGGAGCCCTCTTTCATCTATCTGCTCTTCTGACCGGTTCCCAAGTGAGGAACCCTCTTTCATCTATCTGCTCTTCTGACTCACCTTTTACCTCCTGACTACTCTGACTGAGGAACTTTTTCATCTTCTTATTTCCAGTGACTTTTATATGAAGTGATGTATGTATATATAGAAGTGGACATATAAGGTAATATTGTTTTATTATTTAAATATCCATCCAAAATGGAGCTGTGTTTAGTCTGACCTAAAATAATTTGTTTGTTCAATGGGAACTATTTTTCACGGTAGGGGTAAAGGCAATTATCTCGGAGGTACAAAATAGGAAACTAAATTTCCACTCCTAAGCATACATAACCAACAGGTTAGCTGCAGACATTAGGCAAAACTATTGCCTTTTTTTCCGTGTTGTGTTATGCTAGAGTAATTATTAAGTATTTTTTGCTTATACCAGTCCCATGGAGCCATCAGATGTGGCCAGTAATTTCCAACAGAACGAGAGGAGCCAAACCATGAAGAGGCAAGTGATTCATCACTAAGCCCGACGCCAGCTGTAAGGGAAAAAGCCCTTCTGACTTGGAGGCACAATAGCACATTATTCCCAGAGGAGCTATGGCTTGAAATTTCTGAATGGACTACTGGTCTCAGCTGGCAGCCTTCTACACGTGCACAGAGGAAAAACTCTTCAAATATATATTTTTCCCAGAATTGAGATCAATTCTAGTCTTTCCATATTCATCAAAACCAATATGAGATCCTCATTTTTGCCATTTTGCTTTGAATTAATGTTTCATACTCCAAAAGCATAAAGTTCCCTCCTGCTCTCTTAAATAAGAGCATTCTTTTCCTCAAATATAAGATATGATATATACACTGGAACCTCTTCCAAGAATAATAAGTTACAGGCAATAAATGGTCACATAATAGAAGCAAGAGAGCCACCATCACAACCACTTTTATCATGTGACATGTGGATGAAAGAAGGATCCCTAGGAAGAAGGCAATGTTCCAGGTAAAGACTCCCCCACTGGGAATGAGATTGACTAATGGAATTACCCACACCAAAGGTTACTAGGGAAAACTAGTTATCCTATGGCCCTGAATTGAAAGGACAATGCAGTGAACTAATAAAAGCCATGGTTGCCGTGTCCTATAATTAAATGTTGTTTACATGTCCTTGAAGACCATGAAAGGGCATATAGGAAATTTTCCACAATGAGCCATGGATGTCCTCCATGAGGAGTCAAAGGGTCATGGAAAAATAAAATATGCTTTTCCATGTGTTTTCCCCTTTTTCCTGGGGGTGAGGAGAAGGATTTCTGTGGCAACCATATTGCAGACCTTGTTGGAGAACAGTTCCTCTTCACATAAGGGTTACCTCTGAGAAGCTGCCAAGGCCAGTGCCCTGGTGGTTATCTGCCAAGTAAGTGCCACTTGTGGAATCTATCCTGTGGCAGGCATGGAGGCAGGCTTCGCTCTCCCAGCCTCCTTCTGAATCACCGTTCTTTGCTCCTTTGTACCCGAGTTGTCACTTTTCCCACTCTGTGCCCTCCTTTCTCATTGGTGGGGTCCTTTCCTTACATGCGAGCTGAATGTTCTGTTGTTTGCCAGGAAGCCAGGCTTGCTGAATGCTGATTTCATGGAAGTCACACAAGAGAAGGAAACAGTAATTTTCCAAGTAGTCTACATAAAAGGTAACTTGCAAGGCATAAAGTGCTCAACTTGGCCCTGAGACATTTATGCTTTTGCAAAGAGAGGAATTTTTAATATACATATGCAAATGTGTATGAATGTGGCACATATATGTATGTATCTATATGTATGTATTATATGTCATATATGTAGGTATTATATAATCTATCAAAGTATATATACATAGATTTTTTTCCTTTAATGTATACGCAAACACATATATATGTATATTTCTTTATTTCCATTTTGGTTGTATGTTTTAAATATCTCTGGTTTTTGTTATTTTATTTTTTTATCCAATGGCTTATTTTTTTTTCTCTTTTTAAAAGAACCACAAAAAAAGTGTTGCTGAAAGTGAGCTGTTCAATTTCTTTAATCTCTTCTCCAGTGTATTCAGGCAATTAGAGATGAGTGTCCACTCTCTAGGGTCTGATATGGTAGAATGATGTACAAGGTATACATCTTTCTTTTGTTTTTGGCCGGGGCCAGGTTTGAACCTGCCACCTCCAGTATATGGGGCCACCACCCTACTCCTTTGAGCCACAGGCACTGCCCTATACATCTTTCTTTTGTCTTGACAAATGAAGGTAAAAGGAATTGTTCAAAAGAAGCATATAAGTATTCATTCAAAATATTTACTTAATACACAAGATATCCCCATATCACTTAGACATTGCTTTACTTTCTGAAGTCCTCAAAAGCAAAAAACATTGTATATAGTATATTTATGATCCTTTAACATTCATTCAAGACATTTCTCTCTTAAGACTTTACAGGATTAAAAAGATTAGATAATATGTTTTAAAAAGTGTGTCTTTTTTACCCTAACCAGTTCCCGAAGGCACACTGTCCCTTGCCCAGAGATGCACTATTATTAATATGTGCGTGACTTGATAGACCCACAGCACCAGCACCACTTGATTAGTACAATTTATTTTTTTAGACAATGGAAATGACTTTAGGGTTCATTATTGCTAACATACAACATTCATAGGTACAATTCTTCAAAACTCTGGAAAGCACAGAGACTGCTCATAATGAAAAACCTCCCTTTTTAGGCTTGGTGCCCGTAGCACAGTGGTTATGGCACCAGCCACATACACCAAGGCTGGTAGGTTCGAACTCGGCCTGGGCCAGCTAAACAACAATGACAACCATAGCAATAACAAAAAAAAAGATATGTCCAGGCATTTGGGTAGGCACCAGTGGTTCCAGCTGGTTGGGAAGCTAATCACTTAAGCCCAAGAGTTTGAGGTTGCTATGAGCTGTGATGCCTTGGCACTCTACCGAGGGAGACATAATGAGACTCTGTCTCAAAAAAAAAAAAAAAAAAAAGAAACAAAAAACAAAAACCTCCTTTTTTATATCTTAATATTAATCATTTATATTATGCAAACATATTAACTTTGTCAATTTTTCTCTTATGTCATACATATTAATGATAAAGATATGAAATAAAACCACCAAAATTGTTTTATTTAATATATTAAATACCTCCATGTTTTTGATGCTTACTAAGAAAGTCACAGAGGCAACTAATTTCACAAGAGATAGACACAGTTTTATTGAAAAATTCAATAATCAGCTGATAAAAAATTGTAAATCATGGCCAGGATAACTATTGAAAAATAAAATATCTACATTGCTAACTTGATTAGATATTTTTTCTATATAATTATGCTTTTTTTTTTCTTATTGCTTTCAGTAATGAAGTCAACAAAATTAAATCTGATAGGAAGTCAGATAACTCGGAATCTGTAATAGGAAGTAAAGACTCCATGTAAGTACATCTGTTCAGTTCAGCTCAGATGTACAAACAGCTCAGAGCTGTTTGACAGTGTGTTAGCAATCTTGGCAGAAATCCAAAGATTGAATGGAGATGAATTCTTAATGACTTCCTAACATTTAGTTGGGGGACTCTTTCCAGAATGAGACTGAGATACAAGAATCACAATTAGAGAATGAGGGAATGGGTTATTTTTGACTTTTCTCAGTCCGGATGGAAATATAGAGAGTGCATTCTGAGTAGACACAAGATTCTGCCATTGGGCTCAGTGCCTGTGGCTCAAGTGGCTAAGGCGCCAGCCACATATACCTAAGGTGGCGGGTTCGAATCCAGCCCAGGGCCACCGAAACAACAATGATGGCTGCAACCAAAAAACAGCCAGGCATTGTGGTGGGTGCCTGTGGTCCCAGCTACTTGGGAGGCTAAGGCAGGAGACTCACTTGAGCCCAGGAGTTGGAGGTTGCTGTGAGCTGTGATGCTGTACCCAGGGGGACAGCTTGAGGCTCTGTCTCAAAAAAAAAAAAGATTCTGCCATTAGCAAAGGAGTTATTAATAGAAAATTTTCAATATAAATTTAAAATGCTAAGGTTTTGATTGAACAAAGGGCATTCGTGTTGAGTATCCTCTGAGAATCTATTTATTTATTCATTCATTCATTTATTCATTTAGACAGAGTCTCACTCTGTCACTGTGGGTAGAGTGCTTTGGCATCATCATAGCTCACAGCAACCTCAAACTCTTGAGCTCACCCTTGCTCTTGTCTCAGCCTCCCCAGGAGGTGGGACTATAGGTGCCGGCCACCACATCTGGCTAGTTTTTCTATTTTTTTTTGTAGAGATGGGGTCCCCCTCTTGTTCAAGGTGGTTTTGAAATCCCGAGCTCAAGCAATCCAACTGCCTCAGCCTCCTAAAATGCTAGGAGAACAGGGTTGAGCCAGCACACTTGACTTTCTTTTCAATATTTAAATACAGCTGTTTCTCTAAATCTTCTCCAGTTTAAGCTATGGATTTTCTTTTTAAAAAAACTTTAAATAGAAATCACTTTGATGTTTGATGATATTCAGTCCTATGCTATGAATCTCTAGGTGGTCACATTTTCACATGTAGAAAAGTGAACTGTCATGTGTTAGATTAAATATCACTTGCTCAGTACTTATATTGTGGAAAGTTGTTTTAAAATAAAAAACAGCACCAATCATGAATTCTAGAATAAGGTTATTTTTCTCCATGTAACCAAATTTTTGCTTAAATTAGATTAGTCACATTCTCCCCAAGTCTTGACTCTGGTGAATTCTCTGCTTGTTTCTTCTAGATCCAGCTACAAGTCTTTATCTGTGCTGCCCAATATGGAAATCACCAGCCAAGGGAGACTGCTGAGCACCTGAATGTCTCTGCTGTGAGCTGACTTGTGATATGTCTACAAAATTCTTGCTGATTTTGAGGATGCAATCGAAAATGAAACATTTTAGTACATTTTATGATGATGACACATTGAAATAATATTTTAGATATGCTGTATTAAAATATATACTTTTAAAATTAATTGAATAGTCTATTAGGTTGATATATGCTAATTTTAAACTATATATAATATATGACATGTATTTATGTATATTTTTACTTTTAAAAAATGTGATTACCAGAAAATTTGAAATCATGCATGTAATTCACAATACCTATCTATCAGACAGTGCTAGCTTGCCTACAGAGCTAGCAGTCAATATAGCTGCAAATCCTAAGCAAATCATAGGATCTTTCCAGTCCATTTTTTATGTTTTACGCATTCTAAAGCAGATGTCTCATTTGGGAAACTATGAGGTTTGTCAGTTACGTTTTCAAACTCATCCTGGTAAAAGTGATACATACCTCGTTGATGAATAATACTATGGTCACCTTTAAAGTACTCCCCTTGGGAAGCTATGCACCAGGGCCAGTCCCTAGTCCACCTTTCAAACCAATTTTGGAACTCCTTTTCTGGAGTTCCCTTGGAACTGTTGTCATATGGCACACAAAACACACAATAACACCACTCAGCAAGACACTGCTGCATGTCAGCATGGACACAGCTGTGAGACGCTGATATGCCAAGGGTATGAAACCCTGTTTGTACAATGCTGCCGACACAAGCAAGTGTGGTGGCAAGTTGGCCAAGTTAGTTGTCAGACCCCATGTATGAGGATCATGTTAGGCGGTGGTGCTTGGCAGTCAGAAGATGGCCTTCACCATCAGCAGTACTGCTATGATCACCCAGGAGGAAGGGCACTCTGTGACTGAGCGGATGGACAAAAACACTGACTTACGTAGAGCCCAGAGCTGAGGGGGTACCTGGGACAAAAAGCACACCGAATAAAAGGACCAGAATTCACTGTATGGAAACATTCTTTTAAAGTGTAATGTGTAAAACCACAACCCCATTATTTCTTACTCTTATAGAGAGCTCTGTCCATTTCCAGCTTCTATAGTTTAAAAGCTGGGGCATACAGGTCTTTTCTATTATTTTGGTGCCTACATTACTGAATATTTGGTCAGTGAAGTACATTTTGCAAGTCATTTTTTCTTTTTAGTTGAAACATCTCTTTATTTCCTTATGCTTCTTATTGACTCTGGGATAAAATTGGGAATACCTTTCTCTGTGTCTCATAGCATTTAGACCTCTCATTGTCCCTATATGATAATTATCATCAATTCATAAAAATATTAGCCTCCCCCAAAATTCTCTTTTCATAAGGACTGATTTTGATTATTATTACATTTTCTTTCTACATAAGTAAAACTTAGCCAATTAAAAGTTTATGTTCAAGGTCATAAGAATATATATGTAGTATCTTTAAGCTAACAGCTATCTATACTTATTTAATCCACATCAAAGTTTGTAGGGAAGTACTTTTATCCTCATTTTACAGATGAGAAAACTGAAGCCCGGAGATGGTAAGGAATTAGCTCTTATTCACATAGCCTATCTGATTCCCAAGTAGTTCCCTTTAATTATGTAACTGCTTTGCCTTTCAGTGCATGAATTATGAACACAAAAACCAGATGGCCCATGGGTTCTAAATTTGCAAAACATTTCATCTGCCTAGTGAAAAGTGTGAACAAGAAGAGAAGGCCATAATTAGTCACTCTCTAATATAAAAGTGTTGGGTTGCACCGGAGGTGCTCTTTCCCCCCAGCATAGAACAAGAACCTTGACAAAATATGTAGCTAGAATAAACATGGGGTACTAACAGAATAACAAATCTATGAGCTCAGAGATTATAATGCAATTTAAAACATGGGGCTACAGATCACTTACCAATTTAAAAATATCTCTTCCTTTTCTTTCATCAAAAGCTTTAGAAAGTATTTATTTCCACTAATATACTTCTAAAATATTACATCTGACCCACAAAGACTAATATATAAATTTCATACAACCTTACCTTTAAATCCTATTATGCCTTTTTTGGTTGTTTGAAAATTGCTATTAAAATAGACTTAGAATGCTTGAATTTTTTCTTTCGGCCATAAAGTACATCTGTTGTAAGTGTATAAAGTCAGGGCAATTAACAGAAAGCACTAGGATAGAACTTTATGGGAACCAGTAGGAACTGTTTTGATGGCTCTCTGAATAATTTGCTCTTTTGAACAAATATACCTGGCTTAATATAAATTAACAGCTGGTCAGTGCATGACATATTAAAATCATAACATGTTTCACCCACGAACGAACAGATTGGATTTTAGGTACTGACAAAAAGGCAGTCTAATTAATTCTTTGTAAATTTCAGATCAATATGAGGGTACAAATGTTTAGGTTGCATTGTTTTCAATACTCAGGTAAAGTTCAAGCTGTAGTTGACACCTTCACCCAGGGGGCGTGCTAAACATCCTCACATTGCAACTAATTAATTTTTTAATGTCAGACTAAAACTAGCATCTTCTGTAAAGATTGTATTAAATTTGTTTTTAAAATAAATAAAATGAAAATTGATATATAAATATGTAGTTTAATGTATATTCCTATGTGCATATTAATATAAGTTGAAGAGTAAGGTTTTTTTGAATACTAAATTGTTTCAATAGTTTCAAGTATGTTGTGTCTATTTTCCATTTATTCAATCATCTGCCTTTAAATGTATATTTGCCTTTAATATGCAAGCTTTGCCTTCTTATATATATATATATGATATAAGATATTATATATACATGTATATTTTAAACCACCTCTCCTCTATAAAAATTAATATAAGATCAATATAAAAACACTTCATAGGAATGCTTCAATGAATGCATAGCATATATGAATAAATGATGTAAACAAATGACATAAACAGCTCAGTGCGTGTAGCTCAGTGGCTAGAGCACCACTGGAACTGGTGGGTTTGAACCCAGCCCGGGCCTGCCAATCCACAATAACAACTACAGTCAGAAAATAGCCAGGTGTTGTGGCAGTCACCTGTACTCCCAGCTACTTGGGAGGCTGAGGCAAGAGACTCACTTAAGCACCAAGAGTTTGAGGTTGCTGTGAGGGCAACATGGTGAGACTCTGTTAACAAACAAACAAACAAACAAACAAAATGACATAAGCAATTAGAAAAACCAGTGTTACCCCCACATGTGGAATAAAAATTTAAATTATGTTAAATGTATTTGGACTATAGAATATCATCTCAAAGACTACAATATATGAAATTAAGCATTAATCGAGCATTTGTTTACCTCATTTAAATATGTTTTCTTCTGTTCTGTTGATTCATTCTTAAGGCCTGAAATTTCTATAATCTAGCACATAAAGGGATATGTCAAGCTATTAACATATTAAAATTTTGCCTACTTTTCCATATTCTGAGTTATTTTATTAGTTTTTCTTATTTTAGAACCCAACCTTAGTCCAAAAGTGGTATGAAATGCCCCAGCTTTCCATCTCTGTCGGTGGAGGTAAAGAATTATTCAGTATTGCTATTGTTATTCAATATGGTTCATCATTTAGTCTGCTATGTTTTACTCTTTTTCAGATGATAGTGGATTCGTTAAAGTAGATTTTCTTTGAGAGTTTATCACTAGCATTCTTTTATCTCATCATGAAGATTAAAGTGATTGGATGAAGGAATGATAAACATTTTCCTTCTAAGTAACTAATGGTAGAAAAGTATGTTTACACAATCTGGTTTTCAAGTTCACTTTTCAGACTTCTTAAGTTAATGTTTATGTGACTTCTTATAACATGTTTGTGAATAACCAAGAAGAGAAATAGCAGCCACTTCAAAGTTTACAGATAAGAAACACAAACTAGTGATAGTAAAGATCTGTATGTTGTTTATTTTTTTTCCCTGTTTTTGGTACTGGACCATTGGCTACTTTTTATCTTTTGGGATTTGTGGGTGGGTGTGGAGAGTGGTGTGACGAGTCGCTATGATGGGTAAATGGATGCTCTGTTCACTGTGACTGAGCATGACCAGATCAGGACTAGAAGGGAAAAGGTACTTACCTAGGAGATATCAGCTCTTGAAAAATCTTTTACCCATGTAAAGTTCTACAAGCTTAAAACAAATATGAAACCTATAATTTCCATTCTGACCAAATTAGAAGCCCAAGAATACCTTGGATAAATTCATTTTTGCAAAGTTCAAAAGGCCACAGAATTTCATTTTATTTTTTTGTATTAAGTCTTTCATACATAGATCATAAATACATTTATGCCATTATGTGATTCAATGTGATGATTATTCGTACAAATTGGAATGTTTACATCCTATTAAACAACACAGGCTTCACCACTTTTACCCTATTACAGGATTAAGACATTTATGCTCTACACCTGATAGATCCAACTTGTACTTGCAATATGCTCCATAGATGTGGTCCCCCTACCAACCCTCCCTCTATCAACCCACCAATTTATAATCACTCACACTTGCGTATGAAAAATGAAACTCAACTATAGCCTAGGATGAAGGAAGGAAGGGAAGGGAGAGAGGAAGGGACACAGAACTTTTTAGATGCTTCCCTTTCTCTATAAATTGGCTGGCTATAACTTTCACCCATTTGTTTTAGCATTTAATTTTTCCACTGTGGTAGGTCCATAGATTGGGATACAAATAAACAATAAAAAGGAAGAAACTGTGGATACACACAAATGTGGATGAGTTGCAAATGCAATAGGCTGAGTGAAAGAAGTAGGCTCAAAGGACAACATGCTGTATGAGTTCTTTCACATGCAATTTCCATAGAGATCAAACAATAGCCAGAAAAGGGATCAATGATTGCTAAGGGCTGGCATAGAGGAAAGGTACGGTGACAAAGTAGTTGGTTCAATATATGTAAATCCACAATCCATATGCCTCACAAAATAAAATCTCTTGGAAAAGTCTATAAATTGAAGTGGTCTAAGTCTTAGGTAGAAATCATGGAAGTTGCCTAAAAAATTAGTTGCTTGAGAGTTTTCAGGGGAAGAATTTTTTTATCTAACACATTTCTTGAGAGATTCAATTCATAAAAGTAGGTATGATGTTGTGGGTTTTGTTCCATACTTCCTGTTTCTTGTGTTGGTTTTAGTTTTTTTTTTTTTTTTAGAAATTAATGTTTTTTTCCCCTGGGTTTTCAAGCGTATTTATAAAATTGGTCATCATTTTCTCTTTCAATTAAAAAAAAGAATTCCCTCTTTCATCGTTTAAAATCCTCGATTATTTGTTAATGCCTTCTCTACTTTTTTTCTTTCAAATTAACCTTTCTAAAGGACACTCTAATTTTGTTAATCATTTCTAAGAGAAAGAATTTGTTTCAGGGGACCTACTATGTCCTTGTAACTTTGTTCTCTATTTCATTAGTGTTGTCATTAGGGTCTCATGGGGAAGCAGAGCATAAACCAGCAATTGAAATTGTATATTTAAATAAAGGGTTCCATAGCTCTCTTAAGCATGTGGCAAGTTTCTTTATTTTCTCCTGGCTTAAATAGCCAGCTCTGCACATGTGCATTGTACATAAATGACCTCATTAATATTCATTACAATCCATAATCCATCTCATGAATAAATATCTTGTGACTATCTCATGAGCAGATCCTTCCTAGTTATCTACAGATTAACTGATACCACTTTATCTAACATAATCCTTTTAACATAACTCAATGGAGAACATGTTAGCCATTACTTATTTTGTTCTTATCTGATGAAGCCTGAGGCTCTGGGGGAAACAGATAGATTGAATACCTGCCCTATTGGCCTCATCGTTTAAAAACAGTTACTTTCTTTAAACAAGGCATAGTTAGGAAATTCCTAAGAAATACAGAAAACCTGTTTGCAAGCCTCTGCTCCCATGTGGGCCTTAAGTCAGGGGAGTTTTACACCTGCAACTGACCAGGCCAAACTTAGGTCAAGGGGGTTTTATGACCGCAACCGGTCATAAAGGATTCTGGCTCAGTTTCTCACAAGTATGCCTTCCCAAAGTCTTTTTTTTTTTTTTTTAATTTTATCGAATGGTAACTATGTACATTAATGCACTTCTGGGGTACAGTGTGGGGTTTTCACATGCAAACCAAAATACTTCCATCAAACTGATCAACACAGCCTTCATGTCATTTTCTCAGTTATAGTTTTAAAACATTCTGATTCTACTCTTAGAGAGTTTCACTTG
>CAUYQV010000589.1:0-48035 GCA_963574575.1 Galagoides demidoff
TGAGAAAATGACATGAAGGCTGTGTTGATCAGTTTGATGGAAGTATTTCGGATTGCATGTGAAAACCCCACACTGTACCCCAGAAGTGCATTAATGTACATAGTTACCATTCAATAAAAAATAAAAATAAAAATAAAAAAAAGAAAAAAAATAAATGGAATAGTCATTGGTAACTGATAGCAGTGGATTTTGATCTCAGCATGTGCCTTTGTAGTAAAATATGTGCTATGGTATGTTTCTTGCCAGCAAAATTTCTCTTAATACCTATGATAGAATGAAATGTATTCATATTTAATTTGTTTTGCAAAAGGAAGTCTGTTTTATAGAATCCTGCGACTTTCAAGGGCTTTGCCTAATAAAGTAATTTGAGGGCCACAGAGGTGCTGGTTTTAGAAGAACGGCAATGATTCAGAGCTCCTTTGCTCAGCCAAGTGATGTGTGAGGATTCTGGACCCTTCATCCTCCCTCATTGGGAAGAGCTGCATTTAGCTACTGTTATTAAAGGCCATCACTTTACGAAAGTCACAACTAATTTAATTTTCACAATAATGCTACAAGGAAAGCACTATTGTTTCCCTTCCTATTTTAGAGTTGAGCAAGTGAGGGCACGGAGAAGGTCAATAAACTTGGGTTTTCTTGGCTTGTATGTGATTGAGATTCCAACCCCGGCATTGATTTTCCTATAATATCTTATTGCTTAAAATCTAAGTTTTAAAATAATAGCTTTTCTTTATTTCTTTTTTGTATCCTTTGCATTAAGAAAACGTTCTCGGGTGGCACCTGTGGCTCAAAAGGAGTAGGGCATCGGCCCCATATACTGGAGGTGGTGGGTTTAAACCCAGCCCCAGCCAAGAATTCAAAAAAAAAAAAAAAGTTCTCCATGGTGATAAATAAGTTATTGAGTAAATTCTATATTTTTATTGAAAGATTCTTCTAAAAAGAAACTCATGTTTCTGAGTTTCCCAGGAAATAAACAGTAACAAAATAATTTGCAAAAAAAGAGTTTATCTTAATAAATGCAGCAAAATTTGCATATGTTCTATTTCCTCTTTGCATAGATATGTAGCTCTATATTAATCTACTCTTGTAGAACAATGAGGTAAACCTATACTGACTAATGCCTTGGGTCATCAAACTCTGTCCTCTCTTGATTGCCAGGTGATTTGTTAAAGCATTTTCTTTAGGGTCATCTTGCAGTCGGTACTGTATTAGGTTTGAGGCTATTTTGATAAATGGCCCAAGCCTCTGACTTTAAGGAACTCACAGCCTGGGGGCAGAGCTGGACGTTTGATCGTCATCATCCAAAGCTATTGTAGGAGCCTGACTCAGTATGTGTTGAAATTCACAAGACACGAAACTCACATGGACAAGGAGATGTGAACAGAGTACAGTATGAAGAATGCCCATGGGTTACACTGATGTCTGGTAGACTGTGCACAGATGGGAAAGGCTTCAGGGAGGAGGTCATACTTCAGTTCAGCTTTAAAGGATGAGTAGGGGCCTCTCATGTGGGCAAATTGGGACACTATGTTAGAGACAAATTATATTACTAAGCAGAGCCATAGTAAGAGAAGAACTTGGGGATGGTCCTCCTGGGAAGTTGTAGACTGAAAGGACATTTTGGGAATAGTAGAAAAATGTGACTGCAATAATAGGGAGAGCTCATATCATGCTTAATTCTTATTAGCTTTGTCATGTTTTTTTTTTTTTTTTGCAGTTTTTTGGCTGGGGCCAGGTTTGAACCTACCACCTCTGGTATATGGGGCCGGCACCCTACTCCTTTGAGCCACAGGTGCCACCCTGTCATAATATTTTTTATCATATATGACCAGCACATATGTAAAACACACAGAATATCTTGCTCATACAATGGAGATAGTCCAACCCTACATTTTTTTTTTAATTTGTGCTCTTGAGGAAGAGCCAGCATACATATTTTTTGCATATACTTTTATTTTAGTCTTTGAAAGATCTGCATGTTTTAGCAAAAACAGAAACAAAATTAAAAAAACAATCACACATATAAATCATGCAGAAATTTTTATGTTGTATTTGTAAAAACCATTCATTATGTTTGAAATTCGTATTTTTCTTTTTTGTAAGAAGAATACAATTCTGTGTCCTGAGAACATTCTGATCAGCTAAAGATATTTTATTGCAATTCTCAACAGCCACAATAATTAAATATTTTGTTCAGGTACCATGTGTTATTTTGGTTTTCTTTCCAACCATCTTGGGTATTGCTTTTTAGATTATTAAAATCAGTTGCATCTGTTATGATCTTGAGCCATGATTCTTTTTAGAGCTGACCTTTTAAATTTATTAGTAATCTCACTTGCTATTTTACTTGCATTTTGCTTTTTTATTATCTAATTGCCTATTTCTTATTTACAAGTCAAGAGCCTCCTTCTACTCTGAGCAGGTTTTGCATAAACATACTGTCTCAGACAGAAAAAACTGCTATAAATAAAAAGCATTCAAAGGTGAGTTGAGTTCGAGTACTCAGGACTTTTTGAATTACTATCTTTTCAACTCCAGGAAGCTTCTGAGTTAAAAGGCAGCTTTGTAAACAAGTGAAGATGGTTTTGCCCATCTTTTATTCTCCAGGGAATTTTCTCCACAGTGCAGTCACTTAGAATGAGGTTTTGAATAGTGCAGATGGTGAAGTGTTTTATCCTTTTCAGAACTTCTTTCTGCACCTGAAATATTTTCAGGATGTTAGTAGGCATCGAATAAACACTGGGTGATTAAATAATTGGCATTTCCTTGTTATTGACTTGCTAGACTTCTCTGCAATGATTAAATATGCTAAACCCTCCACAAATTCAAGAAACCTATTATGAATTGGATTTTTCTTCTATCCAGAGCATAATCAGAACCTCCTAGTTTGCTTCTAATTCACAGTAAAATCTTGTCAGGGATATTATCTGGGAAGATTTTCTCCTTTCTTTTGAATTCTTACTGTTTTCTTTTGGGGCAGTGTGTATAGATGATACTAAGAAAAACAAGATATGATCTTATATGCCAGCAACTTCTAATTAACTAGAAACTATAAACCAAGTAAATATGGAATTCCGTAATACAAATCAAATTCTACAATGTAAGTAGAAGTTCAAGTGAAGAAAAGATCACTTTTAAAACAAAGACATCGGGGAAAATATGGAATGTTGTGGGTGTAGACCGTATAGAGAGACCTAAACAGAAGAAGTGGAAATGAACTTGACAAAGTATAGGAACTACTTGGAGGGACAGAGAGTTTGGCTGGAGCATTTGAGTGTCTGAGCATAATTGTAGAATAGAAGGCAGGAAGAATAATTCGGAACCAGACTGTAGGGGATTTAGAAAGCAAAGATTAGACATTAAGATTTGAAATGGTAAGTCAAATCAAGGAATTTGAATGGTTGATTAGCACGAACAAACACAGACACGAAGAACATTTGGCAGCAATTTCTCACCAAGCTAGGGGAGGAGAGACCTCTGCCTGGGAGGGTCAGCTAGAAGGCATGTGTGTAGGAACTGAGTTCTGAATCAGGATAATGGACATGCATTCTAGAGGCAGTGTTGGTGGGCTTCCCTGCAGGATTGGCCATGTTTGGGCGTGGTGGCGTGGGGAGAGGAAGAAGCCAAGAATGGACTTCAATTTATTTTTTGAGATTAGGAGAACAGAGAAGTTGTTAAAAGAAATCCCATTTCAGGAGGAGTTGGTTTTGAAAGGATATGTTGATAATTCTAGTTTTGTGTAATATTTATCTAACTGGAGAATTCGAGTAGGTTTCAGACAAAGACTTAGAAGAAGTGTGCGTAGATGGACTGGTTGAAGGTCTAGAAAATGATAAGATCACTCACAGAGAGAAAGGAAAAGAATTTTGAGATGAAAATTTGGGGAAATGAAGGAAAAACGAGAAGCAGGTTCATATCTTGGGAATACACTATGGTAAAAACAAAGGCAAAAAGTAGCTGCCTCAGGAATCTCTCCGGGTCTTTTGGGTCAGATAAAACTTTCCAGATGAGATGGAGACTTTACGTCCTTCATGTTCACATGGATGGAGCTGGAAAATGTTCTTCTTAGCAAAGTATCACAAGAATGGAAGAAAAAGTATCCAATGTACACACCCCTATTATGAAACTTATGAAACTAATTTATACCTTTTATATGAAAGCTATAACCTAATAACAGCCTAAGAATATGGGGAGGGGGAGGGAGACGGGAGGGGGAATGGGTGGAAGGAGTGGGATTGGAGGGATCACTTCTGTGGTTTATCTTACAAGGGTACAAGTGAATCTTTCTATGAGTAGAATATGAACATTTTAACACAATAACTAAGAAAATGACACGAAGGCTATGTTAACCAGTTTGATGGAAGTGTTTCGGATTGTGTGTGAAAACACCACACTGTACCCTAGAAGCACATTAATGTACAATTACCATTCAATTAAAAAAAAAAAACTTGGTAGATATAAAAAAAGAAAAAAAAAGGAAGGAAGGAAGGGCATTTTTGCATATATAACACAATCTATAAACTTGTGTTTGAGGCATTTAAGTCTTGATATTTCAAGTCTTAAACCTGAACCATTGTCTGTCCAACCCAGGCCGTGTCCCCTCTGCTATATACCTTTCATGTTGTCAAGACTTCGGCTTTTGTACCTGGAATTTGTTTGTATAAGTTAAGACATTAATGAATATGGTTTATGACTGCTTTATCTCATATTATATGTTTTTAGAGGTTGAATAATTATGCAAAGACTGACAGGTAGAAGTCTTACCAAAATATAAACAATATTATCAGAAAAGTACCTGTTTTTTTTAAAAAAAGTTGCATAAATTTTGACAGTTCTGATTAGTCTGTTTTTAATTCGTTGTTAAAAAGTAAAATCAAATTTTAAAACCCTGCTTCACAGGAGAGAGCATATAAAAATTTTGGGGTACCAAACTTTTAACAGTTTTAAAAGAATAACCAAGAAACAGGTTGGTTGTTAAATTCTCAGAAAGGTCTCAATTCTACCTACAATATCTGAATGTTGTAAAACAAACGGATCCCAAAGGAGGCCTCGAATGAAAACTCACCTGCTCTCCAACTCGTCATTTGTCTTTTGTACATCTTTTGCCACAACACAACACATAAAGGGGCAACTTTTGGATCATTTTGTATCCTTCGTAACAACCTGGATGGTTCTGGAGAAAATTTTCTTTTAAGTGAGTGGTTTTTCAACTGCTGTGGTGCGGCATCCTAGCATGCTGTGACAGGAACTTAGGTGTGCTGCAAAATTTTTTAAAGATCATTAATTAAATTATTTTTGAAAGAATTTCACAGCACAATAAGTATATTCTTTTTTTTACTCTTTTTAAAATCAACATAATTTAAGTGTGCTGCAGAAGTTTAACTATAGGTTTAAGTGTGCCCATGAGATTAAAAAGGTTGAGAAAACATTGTCTTAAGCAAAATATCGCAAGATTAGAAAAATAAGCATCACGTGTATTCAATACCAGTTTGAAACTAGGAGATTAACAATCACAGACCTACACAAGAGAAAAATCTCAAATTCAAGAAGCAGAGAGGGGGGTTCACTGTAGCTTCTTACCCACTGGGCACAATGCATGGATATATGGCCCACTCCCTGGGCATAGGACACAGCTACATCTCTGAATTTAACCTTTCTTGTGTAAATTATATAACCTAATGGTTTCAAGCCTCATATTAATCTGACATAAAGTAAATTTAAAAAAAAGAGAAAATATTAAACATAATAAAATAGGCAATAGTAAGGGGGTTTCTTTTGGCAAAACAAAATGAATTTGGTAATTTAAGATTAATCATCTTAAATCAGAATTGAATATGCCCAAATTATTTTTCAAATAACTTTTAACAGGATCTAAGCTTATTATTTTGGTGGGCAACAATTGGCTTACAGTCCTGCACATACAGGAAAGCCCCAGACACTTTTTTTTTTCTATAGTTTTTAGCTGGGGCCGAGTTTGAACCCGCCACCTCCAGTATGTAAGGCATGGAGAGAGAAGATAATGTCAATTTGTGGTCCCCCAAATCAAACTCATGGCATAAATGTTTTTGAAACTTACACCTATCAAAGAATAATTTCAGCTAGATATTAATAAGTTAGTTTCTGTGACAATGGATAGTGTTCTAGCCATGTTAACTAAAAAACATCCAGATTCACTGAAATTTTAAAATAAGAGATTGAGATTTCTCATTTCATTTTTCTGCGTAATATAGATTGAAAATAGGCTCAGATTTCTGAAGCTGAGTCTGAAAATGTCATAGACAGGATTGTTACAATTGGTTTGTATATACATGTAACTGCTACCAATTACTGACAATTTATCGAACTGTTGAAAAGTTAGACAACGAATCTAGTGATCCATCCCGTGTTCTTTGCCAATGCCCATTGCTTGAGCTAGGAAAAGTTTTATAAAGTTCTACTGTTTTGAAAACGTTTCCTGATAATTCAAAGGAAAGATTTTCTTGGAAGTTTGAATCCATAAGCTTATTTATGACCTACTTGAGTAGGTACAAAATGGATGGTAAACAAACTGAAATGGACAGTTTTCAAGGTACAAAATAATAATGACTTATGCATTTTTAAAAAGCATGATTAGTAACAGGTATTTAATTGCAATTTGTATTTTTATATAAGTTGTCTGCAAATAACCACCAGCAAAATTTGATGAACCTTTTGTGAATACATTTAAAGTTGGTTTTTAATTTGTAGTACCCCTTTAAACTTTGTGTTAATAATATTTAGTTGATAGTGTCAGTGAACTAAGTTAATTTGAACAGGTATACTGCTGAAACATGCTTTCATGTAAGAGATTAATAAATTCTTTTAAAAGAAATGAACCAATTTCGTCAATGAGGATGCACATACTAAAAGAATTGGTACTCAATTTAGTTATTTAAAAATTTTAAGAATCTTTGGCATAACTTCGTTATGGAGATCTACCATTTCAACTGTATATTTTATGAAATCTAAAATGAGTGTTTCTCATGAAAATTTGGTGTTCAAATTGAGTGTAAAATATATAATGCATTTTGAAGACAGTACAACAATATTTTTATGTTAACTACATGTTTAAATGATAATATTTTGGATCTATTGAATTACATAGAATGCATAGCTAAAATTAATTTCATTTTTCTTTCTACTTTTTAAAATATGGCTGTTAGAAAGTTTAAAATTGTACATGTGGCACCTATGGTTTGATTAGATTTTGTTGGATTGTAGAATTGCTCAGTATTAACTTTGTAACATGTTCCATCTTCCTTTGTTTTTTCTTACTTTATATGGCTAGTGGTACAAACATTTAGCTATAACAAAAGTATTTAGTATTTTTATTGTATACTATGAGTCCTTTTCCTAACTCATTCTTTACTAAGAGTATTTGGCAAGTGAATATGGAAATTATATTTTATAACTAATCTATAAATTATTTTACTCATTTTGGACGTACTGAGAATTTAAGATATTAGCATATCCTATCTTTCCTCTTATTTTGGATTATTTATTCTTTTTAAAAGTAGAAACATTGAAATCAGATCTTGGCAAGAGAGTTTGAAGTGAGAATGAAAGTATCGAAAGTTAAATATTTTCAGCTCTGTGCCTGTAGCCCAAGAAGCTAAGGTGCCAGACACATACACCAGAGCTGGTGGGTTCGAATCCAGCCTGGGCTTGCCAAATAACAATGACAAGTACAACCAAAAAAATAGCTGGGCGTTGTGGTGGACAACTGTAGTCCCAGCTACTTGGGAGGCCAAGGCAAGAGAATCCCTTAAATCCAGGAGTTGGAGGTTGCTGTGAGCTGTGATGCAACAGTACTCTACGCAGGGTGACAGCTTGAGGCTCTGTCTCAAAAAAAAAAAAAGTTAAATATTTTCTGGTTGTGAGAGGGTTAAAACAGTCTAAGGAGAGAAATATTTCAAAATAAGACTTACTAGGAAAGTGGGCAAGAATAGATTGGATAATAGAATAGATAATCTGTTAGATTATCTGTGTTATGTATTGGTGCTGATGTAAAATCTTCTTAACTGAATCACAGAGGAGGTACATCAGAAATTAGATTAAAACTATGGGATCACTAGACACAGGCAACATTACTGTCCTCAAAGAGTCCTAGAAGTGGTTAAATCACAGCCTCTGGGTACTTTGCACAAAGAGACACTTGAAATTATGTGTTCGAACCACAATCTCTGCAACTAATTTAATTATGCTCAGAACCACTGAGATCTGGTCCAGAGTGGGATATTAAGGTTGACTTTGAAATGTGAATGAATAATGCTGATTTGTCACAGACGCAGCTCAAAGTGTATTAATGTTTTAGACTGTGATACAGATTTGATGGTCTCTCCAGTAGATTTTTTATCTCCAACTTTGGAGTCCTGGCTCTCAAAACAAAACATAACAAAAAGAAAGGAAGGGAGGGAGGGAAAGAGTGAGGAATGAAGGGAGGGAAGGAACAAAAGCCAGTAAAACCTCCAAAACTTTAGAAGAAATTCCTGTGCACCTTATGTAGAGTGTGTTGTGCAGTCCCACACTGCATCCTCTTGTGAGGGAGGGATGGAGCGGAAACTGTCATCACATTGTCCTTTAACAGAGGTTTGTTTTCTAACCCTCCATTTCCGTTGTGGCCCTTCATTCTTTTGTGATTTGGGGTTATATCAGCACCACAGTTACACTCCCTCTATCCTGACAAATCTTTGTTTGAGAAGAATCAGGAGAGTAGAAACCCTAAATTGTATTCAACTGTCATTCAAAACAACAAATTCAGTTAAATGCATGGGCTTAGGCACATATCCACACGCAAATGCATACACACACACTCACACAGTGCCATAGATTCCCACTGCAGTGAGTTGTTTAAAGCTTAGAATAATTCTGCTTCTCCATCATTACAGCAGCTGGCTGTACAGGTAGACAGACCACGGGTGCTTTCAAAATTCCATAAATACACTCTATTTCCACCATTTGTAGATGAGTTGTCTGAAAACAATGCTACAATTTTGCCAGCAACATTTTTTCTTTTAGTAGGGGAAATTAGCAAACCAATCGTTTTAAGAAGAGACCATAGAACTGATATAAATTACTATCACAATATAGGCCCGAGGCAGTGTGGTAGAGGCTTTTGGTGGTTAGAAAGTCTCTGCTGTAAATGGAGCACATATGTAAAGGTACTCGTGACATGTAGGGCCTTATTTGCTGAAGATGTTCTATATAAAATACAAATACTTGGAAAAATAAGAGAACTATGTAAAAGTATAAACAGAATATTATTCTTCTTTTTTAAAATTCTATCATTCCCCAAATCAGTTCTATTTTTTTACTTTATACATACAATCATAACTGAAAAATCCTTAGGGGATGTATAGCCCTACAATACATAGGGAGTAGTAAATACGTAGTAAGTTGCCCTACCTTTTATTCTCTAAAAAAGGTTAAAATGATTCAAGATAATTGTTTTTTAATTCACCTCTTTCAACACTTTCACTTTAGTTTTCATCAAAGCTGTACTGAAGCAGACTAGACTTTCTGCTTAAACATAACAAAGCCATCTGAGGAAGAAAGACAGCCAGACCAGCCTTGCATGGGATCAATAGGCAATACACTGGGCTGGACTGCATACCAGCATAGTAGAGCATAGTACTCTATGCTCTTTGCTGTAATACATTGTAGCACTTCACGGAATATGTCAAATATTGCTGGCTGGAGACAATCTAGGAAAGAGGATGTCTTCTGATCCACTTTAGTTCATTATGATTTCTGAGCATCTAAAGAACCTGGACCCAGCTTTAGATGCTCAGACATCATAAAGATTTCTTTGTTGTGTTGACAGAATTTCTTGGCATAGAATTTGCAAACACACACACTATATACCTTAATCATAGGTTTCATACAACCATGATGTTCCTATGATCTTTTTCTACTCGACTTTGTCTTAGGCAATTTGGCCTTATGTTTGCAGTATTGATCTGTATATATTTTTCCTTCCCCCAAATAGAGAATCCTAAATTGTAAATACCTATCTCCGAACTAGTCTAGTAAGAAATAGAGTCTTTTCCTTATAAAGCTTCCTGACTGTCATAAAAGCACATAACTGGGGCAGTTATTTTTACTTTTATGTAAAGTAGAATTTAAATGGTCAAGCAAAGAATTTATTTGTTTCCAACATAGTTCTGCAGTGGTCTAGATAAAAATTCATAATTTTTATTCACTATTTACCTAAGTCTATATTATGTAGTGTTTTTTTTTTACATTTAAATAATCTTTAACCTGACAATTTATGTTAATTGTAGTGCCAGCTGAAAATAATGCATCATGTTACAAAATTCACAATTGCCTGTATATGGAAATGTCATGTATTTTTTATGAAACTTGAAATTGTTTCAGGAAGTGTGGGCATTTCAAAGAATTATTGATGAAGCATCTAAGTGTACAAGCATCATTTTCAAAAGATAATTAAAGAAGAAAGTATTAAGTCAACGTTGTCCTAAAGTTCTTATGCTTCCCTTCCATCTACTGTAACTCTACAGATCTCATAGTATTTGAATAAGAAGAAATATTTATTACTTATCTATCTTAACCGAAGCACACAGTATTTTATATGTTAAATGTTCAGAAATTTTCTGAGAAGGATTGCCTATTTCTAAGCTATAAAATAATGCATTGTTTACCAATTTTTGAATAACTTTTATTTGAAAATATTAAGGGGACCAAGAATTCCCGTTGCATGGATGAATCGTATAACACTGCAGTCAGGTTTTCTAATGTTCCCATCACCAGGATAGCGTGCATTGCTCCTGATGGTAAGTTCTCGTCACTCCCTGCCCCTCCTTCTTAGTGCCCAATGTCTTCTACACCCTTTATGACCATGTGTAGTCACCTTTGAGCTCCCACTTACTAGTGTGAACATATGGTGTTTTTTCATTCCTGAGATACTTCAGCTAGGATAATGGTCCAATTCCATCCAAGTTTCTTCAAATGACATTATTTTATTCTTTTTTTTCATGGCTGAGTAGTAATCCATGGTATACATATATCACATTTTCTTTATTTGCTCATCAGTTGACGGGCACTTAGGTTGATCCACATGTTGGCAATATTAATTGTGCTGCAGAAACGTTTGTATACAAGAGTTTTTTTGATATGAGGATTTCTTTGCCTTTGGCTAGGTACCTAGTAGCAAGATTGCCAAATTCAATGATAGGTTCTACTTTTATTTATCTGAGGAATCTGCATACTGTTTTCCATAGTGGTTGTACTAATTTATATTCCCATCAACAGTGTATAAGTATTCCCTTTACCCAAATTTCACCAAAATCTATTATTTATTGACTTGTTACAATAATGGTTAATTTGACAAGGGTAAGGTGGTTTACCATTGTGGTTTTTTTTTTTTTTTTGAGACAGAGTCTCACTATGTCACACTTGGTGCTGTGGGGTTACAGCTTGCAGCAACCTCAAACTCCTGGGCTTTAGATTTGTGAATAATGATGTTGACATCTTGATAAATAATGTGTTAAATGTAAATGATGTGATGTACTGTGTAAATCACTTTGGGTACTATGAACATTTTCATGATGTTGATTCTTCCAATCCACTGTTTCATAGTGCTTCTTCAATGATTTTTTTTACCACCTTGACAAATTATATTCCTAGGTATTTTATTTTCTTTGCGGCTATTATAAATGGTATTGTGTTCTTAATTTGACTCTCATGTTGACTGTCATGGTATATAGGAATGCTACTAATTTGTATACATTGATTTTGTTACCTGAGACTTTTCTGATTTTATTTATCAGTTCTAAGAGTCTTTTGGTGGAGATTTTAGGATTTTCTAGATACAATATCGTATTATTGGCAAACAGGGACAGTTTGACTTCCTCTTCCCTGATATGGATGATCTTTATTTCTTGTTCTTGCAAGTCTTAGTCTTGGCTAGGACTTCCAATACTATGTTAGATAGTGGTGACAGTGGGAACCCTTGTCTTATTCCAGTGCTTAGGGCAGCAATTCTCAACCTGTGGTTTGTGACTCACAGGAACTGTATTAAAGGGCCACCGCATTAGGAAGGTTGAGAACCACTGGCTTAGGGGGATTGCTTTCTTTGCCCCATTCAATATGATGTACCTGGGCTATTATTGTTCATAGTTTTTATTATTTTGAGGTATGGTTCTTCCACGCTTACTTTGTGGAGGTCTTTATCATGAAGAAGTGCTAGCATCTACTGAGATGATGATATGGTCTTTGTTTTTACTTCTATTTATGCAGTTAATCATGTTTATTGATTTGTGTATATCAAACCATCTTTGTATTACCATCTCTTGATATCATGGGTTATCTTTTTGATATGTCATTCAATTTGGTTTGGTAGTATTTTGTTGAGGATTTTTTCACTTATGTCCATAATGGATATTGGTTTATAGAGTTTTATTTGTTTATTTGTTTGCTGGGTTATTTCCTGGCTTTGTGTCAAGGTGATACTGACTTTGTGGAATGAGTTAGGGAGGATTCCCTCCTTCTCAATGTTATGGAACAATTTCAGTAGAATGAATGCCAGTTCTTTTTCATAGGTCTGGTAGAATTTAGCTGTGACTCCATCTGGGTCAGAGCCTTTGTTGTTTTTGTTGTTGGGAGAATAAAAATTTACTGTTTTAGTCCCACTACTTCTTGTTGGTCTGTTCAGAATTTCTGTTTCTTCCTAATTCAGGCCTGGGAGGTTGTGTATTTGCAAAAGTTTATACGTTACCTTTGGGTTTACTAGTTTGTGTGCACAGCAGCTTTCTTAGTAGTCACAAATGATTCTTTATATTTCTGTGGTATCATCTGTAATGTCTCCATTTTTATTTTTGATCTTTTTTTTTGAGTCTGTTCTCTTCTATTTCTTATCAATCTAGCTAGTGGTCTATTCACCATGTTTATTTTTTCAAAGAACAAACTTTTGTTTTGTTGATCCTTTGTACTGCCCTTTTTGGTTTTCATTTCATTTAATTCTTCTCTAAACATTTCCTTCTGCTAGCTTTGGTTGTTCATCTTTTTCTAGTTCCTTGAGGTGTAACATTAAGTTGTTGGTTTGTGATCTTCCTGTGTTTTTATATAAGAATTTAAAGCTATGCACTTTCCCTTTAGCATTGATTTTTCTATATTCCATAGATTTTGAAAGCTTGTGTTACCATTTTCACTCAATTAAAAAAAATTTGATTTCAATCTTGATTTTGTTAATAATCCAAGAGTTGTTGAGTGGGTTGTTTAATCTCCATGTATTTGTGTAGTTTTAGAGTTCTTCTTGGGCTTGATGTCTAGTTTTATTCCACTGTTGTCTGAGAAGATACATGACATAATTTCAGTTCTTTGAATTTGCTAAGACTTGTTTTGTGGCCTAATGTATGACCTATCTTGGAAAATTTCTGGTGTGGTGATGAGAAGAATATATACACTACAGTTTGAGAGTAGAATGTTGCATAAATGTTAGTTAGGTCCATTTGTTCTAGAATCATATTTAAGTTCAGTGTTTCTTTCTTGACCTTCTGCGTTGTTGCCCTGTTGATCTATCTAGTTCTGTTAGTAGAATTTTAAATTCCCCGGCTATTATGATATTGCTATTTATTTCTTTCCTTAGCTCTTGTTGAATTTGTTTTGTGGATGTGGGAGCTCTTGTGTTAGATGCATATATATTTAGGATAGTTACATATTTTTGTTGAACCTTATCATTATATAATAACCACTTTTGTCCTTTTTTATTTTACAATTGTCAATTCATCTTATGCAAGAATAGCTACTTCTACTCATTTTTAATTTCCATTTGCATATGATACTTTTCCCCACCCCTTTACCTTGAATTTATGAGAATCTGTGATTTAAATGGGTTTTCTTGAAGACAACATATATATGAGTTCTTTTTTTTTTTTAATTCATTCGGGTAATCTACATCTTTTGAGGGGAGCTTTAAGACTGTTCATATTTGATGTTAGTATTGACATGTGAGATACTATTCTGGTCATTATGTTGGTTGTTACCTCTTTGCCTTTTGTTTTCTCTTGTGTTGTCCTCTCTGCCAGTAGATGGTGCTTGCAGGGAGAAGCCTGCTGCAGAGGTATTTTAATAAAAGCTTCAAGTTTAACTTTGTGGTGTTTTCACACTGGTAGGTATTAACTGTTCTATTCTATGTATGGAACACTTTTAAGCATTTCTTGTAGCTCATATCTAGTGGTGACAAATTCCCTTAGTATTTCCTTATCTTGGAAAGACTATTTCTCCTTTATTTATAAAACTTCGTTTTGTTGGATGCAAAATTCTTGGTTGGGAGTTATTCTAGTTAAGAAAACAAATGATAGGACCCCATTTCTTTCTGGTTTGTATGGTTTCTGTTAAGAAGTCTGTTATTAATCTATGACTTCCCATATAAGTTACTTGATGTTTTCCCCTCACCTAGCTGATAAAGAGTTCATCCTTCACAGTAATTTGAGCAAGTCTGATGACTGTATGCCTCAGTAAGGCTTATTTGTAATAAATCTCCCAAGTGTTCATTGAGTTTTTGTTTTTTTTTTTTGAGACAGCACCTAGGTCTTATTAGTGATATGTAAGTCACTAGCAAGACCAGAGAAGTTTTCCTCAATTATTCCCTGAAACAGGTTTTCTAGGCCTTTTGCTTTTTCACCTCAAGGATACCTATGATTCTTATATTTGAATCTGTTTTGTATAATCCCATATTTTCCATAAACTTGTTCCTTCCTCTCAATTCTTTATTTTTGGCTCATTGGATTATTTCAAAAGAGGTGTATGTCTTTGGGCTCTAAAATTCTTTTTTTCTCTTGTTTTAGCTTATTCTTAATAATTTTCCCTGTATTTTGTATTTCTGTAAATGAATATTTGATTTTTCTTTAATATATCTATTTTTTAATAATTTTTAAATTCATTTCTGAATTATGTTTCTGGTTTCCTTGAGTTTTTCATTTTCTCTTAGATTTCATGTTTTCTCACAATACACATTTGGAATTCTTTATCTGTCATTTCAGTATTTTTATTTTGGTTGGGATCCATTGCTTGAGAGCTAGTGTGTTCCTTTGGAGAGGGTGTTCTCTCACTCTTATTTTTCATATGTCCAGAGTTCTTGTGCTGATTCTTTCACATCTGGATTAACTGTTCCTTCTTGTTTGGGGATTTTGTTTTGTTTAAATGAGTCTTTTTCCCTCCTCACTCTTAAGCATGTGTCTGTAGCCGATGTTGGCTAAAAACCTTTGGCTTTGTTTTGGGGTACTTTAATGGGAGTTTAGATTCTGGATGAATGCTTTGGTTATAAATATCCTTAGCATGGTGGTTTTCTCAATTGATAATTATTTGTATGCTGTTGTGGTGATGAATTATGTGTGTGGACAGATTCTTCGTTTTTTGTTGACAAGAAGAGATGAAGGCTTTTAAAATATACTTTCTCTTTTACCAGCCTTGTGGTCTTCTTAACAGTATGAATTATGTTGGGGTGCCCAGATTAATCTCTAAGTCAGTAGGTAGCACTTATGGGTAAGAGTCAGCTATGCCCTGTATAAGTGAATCAGTAAATTCTGCAATGGGCTATACAGGTTGTACTCCCTGTCAGTAGGTGCTGGTTGTAGGGAGGAGTTTGCTGCAGTGGTGTTGTTTGGGTCTGGCTCTGGTCAATCAGGAGATGCACTCAGATATCCCAGGTGGTTGGCAGGGCTCTGAAGCTTCCACGTCATACTTTCGTGTGCTCTACTACAGCTGAAGTGGGTGGGGAAGTGAGACCCAGAGGGGCTGGGTTTGCTAAGCCTACATTTCACAAAAGCAGGCACAAGCGTTATCTCCAAGACCTCTGGGAAAAGCCATCAGGAAGGGCTTCAACCAACTCCCCCAATAACCCAAAACTTCTACTCATGAGTGAGTAGTAGTCTGGGATTCACAGCTTGGCAGATGGGAGAGGGTTCTTTTCTTCCCCCTTTCCCTTTTCCCCATGGAGCTACTTCTAGCATCTGGCCACAAGCAGCATCCCAAACTATTTTAGCTCACCAACAATAACACCACAGGCTAGGAGCTTCCCTTACCAGGATTCCATTCCTGACCAAAAGGGCAGCTTTCATGTGGGAGGAAGGGTGCTCAGGAGGCACACTGTGCTCAGTCCCACACCACATTCTCTTTTTAGTCTGTCCCCAAAGACTCTGGTATCTCTCAAGATCAGTTCATATATCTTCTCTCTGTGCACCTGGCAATGGATTGAGTCCTGAGGGTATGGCCTGACCTTCTGTCCCATTCTCCAATTCCCCCAAGTTCAATCCTAACCATGCCATGGAGAGTTGCCCATAGAGTGCTTAGGCAGGCTTAATATACTTCTGCTTTGCCTTGCTGAAGCACCCAGGCGGGCAACATGTAGAAGGGTTGGCTGGCAGGAAGCTCATAGTCTGATCACCCCTTGGTCCATTGCAGGTCTTTAAAGAGGAAAGGATTAAGTCTCATTCTGTGGAAGCCTGGGTGCGGCACATGAGAACAGAGGGGAAGCCATTGCTCCTCACCCATGTCAACTCATGTGGAAACTGGCATGGTTGATGCAGCCATGAGTATGGGAGAGGAGAAGAAGGAGAAGAGTCTGACTGGAAAGGAGCTGGCATTCTGTTCCCCTTTGTCCTGAGAGACCCCCGTACCCCCAGCTTGCTGAGCTCTCCTCTCCCAAACAGCCTTCCACTAATGTCCAAGCTCTAGGATACACAGTTCTCCCAGGATGCACCAGACCCCTAAAATGTGGGCAGGTGTTGGGAAATGTTTTTGTGAAGAACAGTGACAAGAAAGCTAAAGGGCTGAAGCTCCCTGTGGAGGACAAAGGCACACAGGGTGGAAAAGTAGTAAGGCATCTGTGTCTCTGGTGAGGAAGAGTGCCCCTTATGGGGCTGGCATCCTGGTACTTCATTTTCAAGAAGATCTTAGTTCACTGGTGGCAGCAGCTTGTGAGTTTGTGAGGTTAGAGAATTTCTCCAAAGGTTTGAGAGCATGCAATGTCAGAGGTGTGAGGGGAAGAAATCAAACACTGTCACTTACCTTTTCCATAGGACTGGATCTCTGCTAAAATCCCTTCTTGTTCTGCTCCACAACTTACTTCCACAGAATCTCTGGTAGTTTGTGGCATTTTTCCCTCAGAATTATACTTGGACTACATGTTTTTCATCCAAAACTTTTCCTTCCTCTCTGAGCCAAACTGGCAACTGATACCTCTAGTCAGCCATCTTGTCCCCTAACTCCCACCATTTATAATTTTAAAACAAGTTATTCTTTAAGATTCATGCAAGAAAATACCAAAATGGCAGAAACTATGCCCCCCAAATTACCATTTAATTGGCATTTTAGTTGGTATAAAATGGCATGAACTTTAAGGGATACTTGCAGTATGAGGCATATTACATACTTAGAAGACTGTAGATGTAACGGATTCTTAAATATTTCCCTAAGTCTGTACAGTCACTTTCTCAAATTCAGATCCAAATAAGTTTTCCAAGGTTTTGTACTGATCTAAGTTTTCATTGTAACTTCCTAGTCATTTAGGTATTGCTGTAGTTTTGAACTTTATTATGGGAAAGACTTTAGCCAATTGTATGTATTCCTGTTCTCTAAAAGTAGAATATGGAGGCTGGTGGAAGTTCAGCATACACATTGTTGGGTCATGTCATTTATATTATTAAGATACATAATCAGATATCTATTACTATGAATGTTTGTTATTCTATTGAGAACTTTGTTCATGACATAAACTTATCCTTATGAAAATCCACTTCAGAACAAGATTCATATGTTGGTAATATAATCCAGCAAAAAAAATCAAATCAACTTTTCTTGCTTATTAGCAGTTTTATGTTTTACCAAGTATTAAATAAAGCATTTAATCTAATAATATGATAATATTCAGAAGATAATACTTGAAAGCAGACCAAGAAATCTCAATATTTTTTCTAATGGGAACATAATAAAATGGATATATATTTGTGAGTTTATCACTGTAAGCAACATCTATTTCATATTAAGAGCTTGATTGAAACACATTTAACCTCAATGACTCTTCTAATTCCAAAACTTAGTGACCATCAGAATTCTATTTTCTTAAGAAAAATGTCTAAATGACTTTGTATAAGTCTCCCCCCAAATATTTAATTATTTTAAACAAAATGTCTAAAGCATAGACAAACATAAATCTAGCATCGTAAATCACTTATTCATCACTACAAACCATAAACCCTAAAACAGTAATTATTTTAAGTATATGTGGGCTGGTTGGTTAGGACCCTGCTGATCATAGCTACTGTTGCTCAAATGTCTGTGGTTTTTCTGGCTGTAGACAGATCTATGATGGTCACAAGTGGAACAATTATAACAACTCAGTTTTGTTGCTTGTGTGTCATTTTTCAAAAGGCTACCTCAGATATGAACTCGTGGCAAAGGCATAGAAGCTCCTGCTTGTGTCACATCTACAAATAAATATCCAGGTGCCAAAGAAAGTCAGTCACAAGCTCAACTCAGTAATAAAGGGTAGTGGAAGGAGTTTCAACTTTACATGGCACAGGGTATTGAATAAGGTAAAAATGAGGAATTAAACTAATAATGCAATTACTCTCCACACATTCTACTGTTTATTTCAGTTTACTTGAGAAATAACTCTATTGATATATTGATAGTTATTAAAACAACAAAGAAATAACAAAAATAACATTTAACAACTCAGAGAAAGAGAAATTTCTGCCATAATAGCAGACCTGGATGCTTTTACACTTCAGTGTGTATTCTTTCAGTCTTTGCAAAGTATGTATGACAGATAAGATTAAATGATAGATGTTCTAAATTGTCATATAAACCTGGCAAATCTAGAATATAAAGAAAATTTTGGAAAAAAGTCTGATAGCTATACAAACGATGAAACCTTAGCACTATTTCTTTTAAAGTCAAAAATAAGAAAATGAGGTCCACTATCGTTTCTTCTTGTCAACATTATCTTGAAGTCCCTATCAAATAAAACAAGAAGGAAAATATCAAAGTTATAAAAAATGAAAAGAGAGAAAATTAACTTTATTTATGAAAACATTGACAATGCAAAAAAACCTAAGAATATGTACAAATCAAACTATTAAAATTATAAAGAAATTCAACAAGTTTTTAATCAATAGTATTTGTCTACACCATCAATAATATAATAAAAAGAGAAGTCACTCATGGTGAAAAAATATAAAGCACCTAGAAATATTCAACAGGAGATGAAAGAAATATTTATAGAGAAACTTACAAAGTGTTCTTGAAGACATAAAATACCAGAGTACTTGACGTCATTTGCTATGTTTATGCACAAGCAAGTTAAATATGGAAAATATTTCAATATTTGTCAAATCAACTTAAAATTCAATGCAATTCCAATCAACACCTGAAACAGAAATTTTGAAGAGGTTAATAAGATGGTCTGAGGCACAATCATGAAAAATGCAAAGAAGAGAATAGAGGAAGAGAAGGTAAAGGATGGGCTGCAGGATATCTATACCCCTGTTATAATTCCTAGCAATTTTTAAAAGTATGACTTTGATACAGGGGTAGACAAACAGAAAATGTACTGGAATAGAAAGCCCTCAAACAGATATAATGAATGCATAAAGAAAACAGGCATATCACAGAGATATTAAAAAATCTATAAAATACAATGGACTATTCAATAAATATTGCTAAAATTTATTAGCCTACAGAAAAGAGTCCAGTATCTTTTCAAACTATAATCATAAACTATGTATGCATAAATACTTAAGTGTGAAAATGGAAATTTTAAAACATTTTGAAGAAAACAGAATTCTTTGTAATTTTAGTAATTTTGTAAACAGAATACAAAAAGTGCAAAGATTAAAAATAAATAAATTCCACCATATTAAATAAAGAAAAAACCCTGTATCATAAAGATCACTATGCATAAACTAAAACAAGCCACAAACTATCATATCAGCAGTGCATATCTCGAAAACCCTTGGTGTCTATCTTATGTAGATAACTCCTGTAAGTTGGAAAGAGAGATGAAAAGTAATTCTAGTGTGGAAAATACACAAACAGGCAATTAGCAAGAGAAGAAATTTGAATGTCCAATGATAATGTAAAAGTTTCACTCATAATCAGAAAAATGAAAACTAAAATTTCAGCGAGCTATTATTTTCCATTGATTAATTGGCATTTTAAAGAAAAGTGTCATAGAACTTTGGAGACAGTGAGAGTGCCAAGAACCTCTACATTATGGTATAAAAGACTTCAGAGTACAATTTGGCAACATCTAGAAAACTGGGAGAGACTCATAAGCACAAAGACATTGCCATAATTATTTGTGAATTCTCTTATAGAGGAACACTAAGATCCCATGCTTTGCTGCTATAAATAGCAAACCTCCCCCAAATTTGCAGTTAGAGGGGCACAGAGTGACGACACACTAAAACCTTCAGGCATGTTTCCCAAACTCCAGTGTAAAATGGCTTCCAGCTGTACTCAGCCTATGAAAATGGACTGGGAAATTAAAGGAAAGGAGAAGAAAAAAAAACTACCAGCTTATTTGTTTCTCTCCCTGTCTGACTTGGGCTACGTCTGTAGTAACAGCTGCATTTCCCCTGAAGCTCACTTTTCTGTTAATATCTATCCCTGAGTTTCCTTCTCATGCTGTTCTGTTTCTCAGCAATTGTATCACCTGTATGCTAATTCACTGCATTCGATTTTCTGTATTTTGAGTCACACAGACATCATGAATCAGAGGTGAGCAAGGGAAGGTGAGGAATGGTGTTGACAAAAAAATGGCCCCAGGTCTGACACAGTTCCCTCTTACATAGCATCTTCGTATGTCAACTTCGTGCTTCCAGTAAACATGAAATAGCTATTTAGAGAATAACAACAAGAAGAGTGAAAAATACTGTCACAAGGAAAGACCCAGAGTCTAATCAGTCAAAAGCCCAGAATCTCTAGGAGACAAGCAACTGTCTCCGTTGGGTCTGATTTTGTTAATCATTATTAATACTATCCATATAAAATAATAAGAGAAGGGAGAAAAAAAAGGTTCATTGATAAATAGACATAATAGGTATCAGCTACAGACTCATGACCAATACAAAAGCCTATAGTGTCTGTGCATATTCTTAGAGAATTTCTTATCTGGCCATAGTTATTTTCTTGGAGATTTCACCCAAACCTCTCATTCCTAAAGAGACTGAATTATTATTGGTCTTATGTCTATTGAGTTGCTATGATTTTCCATTTAGCTTAGCCCTAAAAAAATGTAGAAGCACTAGGGGGTACCCACAAAATGTATTGTTTGCCCGCAACTATGTGTGTCAGACTCTTCTACTTATTGCCTTGGTGTCACAAGGAGCAACAAATAGCAAGGTGACAGTCTTAATATTTATAATAGATAGGCTTATTGTTTTGTCCCCAGGAACTAAGTCTTTACATCAACAAAGCGTGAGATTGTGGGGACAGGAATCAAAAACTCTGCTAATGTATTAATAGGTAAGAGGACTAAGGGACATTTCCACTTCTGGCTTCAAGATTCATGTCTTCTGGCTATGAAAGAAACAGCTCTAAATATAATTCTCTGATTCAGCACAATTGCACAGCCTTTAGTATAGCACTCTACCTCTCAGGGTGTTGCTTCATATCCATCATCATAACTGAGTCTTAATGAGTTACTGCACTATTACATAGGTTATCTGATTCTAGAGACCAGTGAATGTTTCAGGTTTTGGGCCCATTGCTTCACTTATTTTGTGGTAAATGATGTGCTTTAATGGTGCTTCTGACTTGACTGAGCTCAATCTCCTCTTTAGCACTTCTTTTTGATAATGAATTATGACTTCAAATGTCCAGAAGCAGAACTGATCTATTTGACAACACATAGTTCACTCTGATTATTGTGTTGAGACTAGATTGAAAGGGGACAAGAGCAAAAGCCATGGACTAGTTAGGACAATAATAACTAAGAATTGATTATTGAATTTAGTAATAGGAACATTATTGATAATTTTGATAGACCAATGGAATGAAATGGAATACGAAAGAGGGAATTACTATTGATCTTAACAACCTTTAAAAAGACAGTAAGATAAAAGTAGGCCAAAGACTTTAACAGACACCTCATCGGAGAAGATATACAGATGACAATTAGTCATATGCAAAGATGCTCCACATTATATCACCAGTGAGATCTAAATATGAAGAATAAAAAGATATCATATCTATGAGAATGGCTGAAACCCAAAACACAACACCAAATGCTAGAGAGAAACTGGAGGAAAGAGAACACTAATTGCTGGTGGGAATGCCAAATAGTCCAGCCACACTGAAAGACAGTTTGGAAGGTAACTTTTTTTTTTTTTTTTACGCAGTTTTTGGCCGGGGCTGGTTTTGAACCCACCATCTCCGGCATATGGGGCTGGCGCCCTACCCCTTTGAGCCACAGGCGCCACCCTGGTAGGTAACTTCTTTCAAAACAAAACACATGCTTACTATATTTATGCTCTTTGATATTTATCCAAAAGAGCTGAAAAGTTATGTCCATACAAAAACCTAAACACAAATGCTTCTATCAGCTTTATTCATTTCCAAAATTTGGAAGGAAGCAACCAAGATGTCTTTCAGTAGGTAAAGGGATTAACGGTGGTACATTCAGATAATGGAATATTATTCAGCACTGAACAGAAAAAAAGCTGTCAAGCTATGAAAAGACACAAGGAAAACTTAAATGCATATTAATTATTAAGTGAGATAAGCCTCCATACTAAAAGGCTACATATTATATGATTCCAACTACATATGATATTCTGGGAAAAACCAAAACTCTCATGGCGAGAGTAAAAATCAGTGTTTGCCAGGGGTTGTAGGGAAGGAAGGATGAATAGGCAAAGCTTAGAAAATATTTTAGGGGAGTGAAGCTACTCTGTATGATAATATAATTATGGATACATGTCATAAATTATAAACTTACATAAATTTATTATATACTGATTCATAGAATTACAACATCAAAAATAAACCCCTGTAAACTATGTAGTTTGGGTGATAATGATGTATAATACAGGTTCATCCACTGTAATAAATACATCACTCCCATGAGGAGACATAATACTGGAAGGGACTAAGCATGTATGGGTGCAGGGAGCGTATGTAGAAAATCTCTGCGTCTTGCTACTCAGTTTTGCTATGAACCTTACACTGCTCTAACCACTAAAGTCTATTTTTAAAAAGAGATAATAAGAGTATTTTTTAATAAGTTTGTGCCAATACATCTTGAAATTTAAATAGAATGAATAAATTTGTAGAATAACACAACTTAGCTAAACTAACAGAAGAAAGAAAATTTGAAATAAACCATTATACATTAAAGGAATTGAATTTGTAATTTAAAATTTTCTCATAGAAAAATTTCAGGCCCACATGGCTTCCCTTGTGAATTCTTCAAAAGATTCAAGAAAGAAGTAATACCAATCTTATCCAAGTGGAATAGAATAAAGCAGAATAAAGTTAAAAAGAATGGAGCAATTCTCAACACATTTTTTGAAATTAGACAATAGTCTTATAAAAAAGCCAATTTTATAGGTCAATCTGTCATAAACCTAAATGTAAAGTTTCCCCTTCCCCAAGTTTAAATAAATAGAATCCAGTAGTTTGAAAAAGCCTAATAAATCATGAAAAATTAATTTATTTATATAATGCAAGGTTGATTTCACATTGCACAATTAGCCTCAGAAACCAAATTACTAGAAAAGAGAACAAAAATCTATAGTTAATTCAATAGATGTAGACATTTACGTGATAAGATAAAATTTTATATATTTATGATAAAATCTCCTAACAGGCTAGAAATGGAAGGAAGCTTCTATTATGAGATGAAGTTTATTTATAAAAAGTATATAACAAAAATTAGGCATCTGTTATTATATAAGTTCTTTGCACACTGAAAAATTATATATATATATAATTATATTGTATTATATATATACATACACTGAGAAATATTGAAAGATTTCCACCTAAAATTGTAACAAAGACAAATATGTTTACTATTAGTGTGTCCATTAATATCATGTTGAAGGTTTAAGTTGATGAAATAAAACTAAAGAAATTAAAATTCTAAGAACTGGAAAGGAAAAGATCCCACTGTCAAGTACAAGTTAGTAGGGTTAGGTATATAAAACAATTCAAAAGCATACATAGATGAACAAATAATGATCAACATACAAATACTTTACAAATCAATATACACATACTTTAATGATCAATATACAAAAATAAATATTTCCAAATAAGCAATAAACAGAAAAGGAAATTCTAATAAATTACATAATTTATAATGACATAAAATTAAAATATCTAGAGATAAATAAAAATTAAAAAAAGACTGCTTACTAAAAACTACAAAATATTAATGAGAGAAATTAAGATGATCTGAACAAATGGATTGATCAAATTCATGCAAAACTCATAAAAAGATGTTAACTTTCTCCAAATTGATCTATAGGTTCAATATAATCCTAATACAAGGACTTTTTCTGGGAGTTGATAAACTATTTTAAAATGTATATGGTAATTCTAAAGCCCAGGAATAGCCTATATTATCTGAAGAAAAAAATGAGTCTGATGACTTACTCTGCAGACATGAAGACTTATTAGAACATAAAACTGCATTAATTCATGCCATGGGTTATTGGTGAAAAGATATACAAATAGACCGATGACAAAGACTGAATAGTTAAGAAACAGACAGATAATGTTTGGTGACATATTTGGCAGAGCAGTAAGTAAAAAGTCATCTTTTTTAACAAATGATGGTTGAGATCCTGGAAGCATGGGGGAAAATGAAGCTGGACTTCACCTGATACTACAGACATGATGTAGTTCCAGGTTGGTTATAGACCTGAAAGGGCAGCAATGACGCTTCTGCACAAACCACAGGAGCATGTCTTCATGATCTTGGGAAAAGCACAGGTTACAGGGGACTTGAAAAAACGCTAATCAGGAAGAAAAACGTTTGGCTGTTTTTATTTTGTTATAATTTAGTGTAGCTATTAAAAGATACCTTTAAGAAAATAAAAATAAGCCCTGGAGTAGGCGAATTTACATGCACTACCAAAAATGGTCAAAAGGTTTCTATCTTGAATGTTTAAACATTTAAAGACACATAATCCAATAAAAAATAAAACCATACTTGAACACTTCACAGTAGAGGTTATTAAAATATCTACTGAACATACGAAAAGATAGTTGGCCTTACTAATAAACAGAAAACTGGGATTATGTTCTCAATGTCACATGTTAGGCTTATAGGAAAAATCCTGCTAAGTATAGGTGAGTATGTGGGGCAACAGGAACTCCGTACTCTGCTGTTGGCATGTTTGTTACTTTCGGTACATTTAAAAATCTTTGAAAATTGTCTTCTAAATTCGAACCTAGCCTGTAATCTAGCAACTGTGTGTACACATGTGCATATCAACATAATATTCAAGAATTGGAAACCAGCTACGTGTCCATCAGCGGCAGACTGGATAAGTCATGTGCCTGGGTACAATGGACCATTTCAAAGCAACAAAAAGAAATTTGAAGAAATTATATCTGCACTCACACATGAATAAATCTTAAAACCACAATCTGAGGTAAAAAAACCAGAAATGAAATAAATACATGTGCCTATATATCCTAAGATTTAATCTGTAAAAAGTTTCAAAAGCTATGCAATACTAACTACAGTGTTTAGAGACACGTGTCATTTAGAGAAGATGGGAAGCCGTGTCTGGGTTGCGGGCAGTGTCTCCGCCTGGTAGGCTAAGGTGTTTGCTTTGTGTTAATTCACTGAGATACACATTTTTCCTGTATTTTGCAAATGTTCTACATAACTATAAAATACTTTTCTAAAAACAGAGTTTACTTATTTGAAATCAAGATAGTTGGTGGTGTGCAATACTAGAAATAATCTTATTATAGTTGTTGCAGTCAGAATGAAACACCAGGATTTTGGAAATAGATTTTCTGGTGAACTTTGGGGATAAATCATTCTTTCTCAGGATGAACATACAACCCCTCCCCACCAAACACGGTTTAATTTCCTCTAAGTACAGTAGAAAGGGTTTTGGCCTTTTTCTTATTTAGAGCAGTCTATAATGTCAGGACATGCAATATATTTTGAATCTATGCAAGATCTTCCTTCCTGCTGTGCTTAATTTCTGAACCCAATGCTGTTACGAAAACAGAAGCAATGGGATGCCCAGCAGAAAGAGCAAGTATCGATTTTCATCAGCATTACCTAGCCCCTCCTGCAAATTGGTCTTGCATACTTTGTTCAGGCACATGAACTACACATTTTTTAAAAAGGTTTTATATTAAGACGGTAATAGAAAATAAAGTTACTTTTTAAGCTGAATAATTTTTCTTCACATTTGGAACCCATATCATCAAAGTAGAGTCGCATTAAAAAAAAAATCAAGTACATAACTCTAGTTTATACCAGAACCAATATTAACTAAAATTATTGAAAAAAATATTTACTAATCTTGGTAGTGCTAAAAGGCTTATAATATCTCTTGTACCTATTTTGAGTTTGATTTCAAACTAATTTTTTGATTGTTATATTCGTAACTCATAGAAAAATGCCACGTGTTATAAAACATCTCTAATAATTATAAATGTATGAAAATGGGAACTGCTTATTATGCACAAAATGCTGATTTCTGCAAGTAACAAAAAACTTTTCTCCTTTCATTGATTATGCAATCAACTCAACTATTGAATCCGCCTATCTATATAGCAAGCAAATAGATTGCAGAAGGCATTGAGTAGACAAGAATTAGGCAGGTAGTTATTTCTTAACATGGGAATTGGTCTTGCCTTACAAAACATACCATGAAAACACTGTGTGACCGTTTAGACAGCTGGAAAGGTTATCAGACACAAGTTGAATATTCCTGTTTTTAGATAGTACTGATAGGAATTAGAAGGCTTTAAATAGGGACTGGGGAAAAAGCACGGAGAAGAACTGGGAAGGACTCCTTTAGGATGACCTGTGCAGCCACTGGTCACTGGCTGTTGCTAGGCAGGGCAATGCCAGGGGAGGAGCACCTTCTGGGGATTGGGCAGAAAAAGGGCACTAGTCAAATAAAGGGCCAATCAACAGAGTCCAATCAGTGAAGGTTTAAAAAGCCAATTAACATAAGCCAGCTAGGTTTGAAGGATTCACTTCGTGTTAACTAGATGGTTTAGGTGGCTTTCATGACTTAAGGCATAAAAGCCCAACCCAGCCGAGCTGCCAGGGCAACCCTCTCCAGACCCCTTCCATTACATTGGAAGCTTTCCATGATTTCAGCTAGATTCTCCATAAGTTTCTAGCTTCACCACTTGCTTGTTTTTACCTCAAAAATCTATTAGTGGCCATACTGAACTTTATTCATAACACTCCTAATTTTCTGTGGCCCCAAGACCTTCTCACAAGCAGTTAATTTAGACCTTTTTTCTTATACTTTTCTTACTTGGTTAACTCACATTGAAATTTCAAGTTTGAATTACTGTTAGGCAGTTAATAGCTATGGCCAAGATGGGTGATGGATATAGTTAGGCTACTCTGGAATGGTTTGGGTCAGGCTGACCTGGACTATTATGGGAATGAGGCTGATTACAACCCTACAGGTGGGTTATTATGAAGACTTTGCAGGTGGACTGTTTTGAATACAGAGCTAATTAAGACCTTGAGAAACCTCCAAGAAGCAGCTGATACACCTCAAAGTTGTGTATAAAATCTCCAACTGCACTTTCCACAGAGCCTGCAGTTACTAGAATGGGGCCAGTTTGCTGTGCAAGTTATTAATAAACTTTCTTTTTCTTGCTAAAACTTTACTTGCTCTTTTCAATATTTCAGTGACTAACTTGAGCCACCATGCCACTCTAACATTACCTCCTCTGTGACGTTGTCCTATCTCCTCATTTTCTAGTCCCTTCCTCCAATCTTCTGGGTTTGGGTCCTCTTTAATCCTCCTTCAGAACCTTTGGTATCACCTATCCCAACAATACTATGCTATACAGTATTGATCTACTTGTCACTATTCCCAGTTAGTTGGTAGACTTCTAAATGATGTTTATTTTTTAATCAGTAGTCTGAAATATCATCTCTCATTTTCATCATTGTTGAAGTGAACTGCCATAGTTTATCATTTCATCCTAAACTCCCAATTCTAGAGCTTATACACTGATTTTACAATCTTTGGTGTAGCACATATATACATATGTGTGTGTGTGTGTGTGTGTATATATATATATATATTTTTTTTTTTTTTGCCGGGGCTGGGTTTGAACCCACCACCTCTGGCATATGGAGCTGGTGCCCAACCCTTGTGAGCCACAGGCACCGCCCCCGTGTAGCATACTTCTGAAAAATCTTGAGAAAGAATGTGTAATAAGTAAATATTTTAAGATAGTGCTTGTTTTGAAAAATGTCTTTGTTCCACACTCTCAATTAATAATGACTTTCCTAGGTATAGAATTCCAATTTTAAAATCATTAGCTCCCAGAATTTTGAAGGTATGACTTGATTTTTTGGTGTTGTTGTTGCAGTTTTTGGCTGGGGTCGGGTTTGAACCTGCCACCTCCAGTATTTGGGGCTGGCTCCCTCCTCCAAGAGCCACAGGCACAGCCCACTATGACTCCATTTTTTTTCACCTGAAGTTTATTTAGCTAAACACGTTAGTGTTACAACTAGAGTAAATTCAGCTTTTAGTACAGAAAACATTTTGAGCCTAAAATAGCTCTAATTTTAACATTTTCAATTAAACTTTTAATAGTTCTTGTTGTGCAGGATTGGCTAAATAGCAATAACCAACATACAGTCCAAAACATTAAATAAAGGAAAAATACTTAGTCATGAAATTAACTTTTTTAGTTAAAAAAAAACTTGAAAAACTGTTATTGTACATATTTGATGTTTGCAACATGATGTCAGGGATTCACATGGATAGTTAAATGGTTACCATGGTGAAGCAGATTAACATATCTATCATCCAATGAACTTTTAATTCTGATACTACAGTCAAACCTCTATATGGGTTCTGTATCTGTGGATTCAACCAAGAGTGTATTGAATATATTCAGGGCAAAAAATAGATGGTTGTGTCTGTACTGAAAATGTGCAGAAATTTTTCTCCTTTTCATTATTCTATAAACAAGACAGTATTACAACTATTTACATAGCATTTACATTGTATTAAGCATTATAAGTAATCTAGACATGCTTTAAAGTATATAGGAGGATGTGCACAGGTTATATGCAAATATTGTATCATTTTATTTCAGGAACTTGCACATTCATGGATTTTGGCATCTGTAGGGGACAGTGGGGTTCCTGGAATTAGTCCTCACATATACAGAGAGGATGACTGCAATTTCCCTGTAAATTATTTAACTTGAAAATAATTTCCAAGATCGTTTGGAGGTATTGTTGTTTCCATGGTATTTAAAATTAAAATATGGTCAAATTGACATTGTATATGTGTGTACAATTCTGAGTTTAAACACATGTCACAATCAGGTTACAGAACAGTCTAATTGTTCAAAAGATGTCCCTCATGATGTAACTTTGTAGTCAAATCATCCTTTTGGTTTGTCTATGTTTAACTTTGTAAGAAACTATAGAGCTCTTCTTCAGAGAGTAGCTAAAAAAGAGTAGTTGTATCATTTTGCATTCTCACCTGCATTGTGTGAGGATTCCACTGATATATATATATAGACTATATATGTATGTATTATATGTATAATATATATGCATAGACATATAGCCTATGTGAATATATACACATAGAGAATATATATGTATATACCACTCAGTATCCATGGGGGATCAGATGCTCAAATCCCTGGCATAAAATGGCATAATATTTGCACATAATATATGCACATTCTCCTATATACTTTAAAACATTGCTTGATTACTTATAATACCTAATAAAATGTAAATACATGTATGTATGTATGTATAGCCTATGTGAATGTATCAATTAAGTGATGAAGTAAAACTACATGATTTTATTTGGTTTCACAAAATATAGCCCCTGTTACCATTAACTTGATAAAAAGAGCTATATTATTTTGTAGTAACCAAAGTCCTTTATAATTGACATATTTCAAAACCTTTGTAATTTTAAAAAGGACTCCCTATATCCATCTCAGCTGAATATGAAAGATAATGAATATTGCGAACAGTAGTATAATCTATTCCCCAACATGAAAAGTGTGTAGCTGTTGCAGGGAGTGAAATTTGGAAGTACTTATCAGACCTTCTGAACTCTGAACAAAGTTAAAAAGCCTGGCAGCGTTTTCTTTTTCTAGACAATGTGCTGGTTGACTTAGAAACAACTAACTTCTCTATTTGAACCATGGCTTGTATGCCTCTATGTTAGCCATAGCAAATGTTCATCATTATTTTAAAAGCTAGAGAATGAGAGAGAGAGTAAATATCTGCCTCAAGCATTATTTCCCTCAAAAAATGAAAAGAGAAAGGGAGGGGATTCACATAAAACAATATTACCCTGCTTCTCCACTTTGTGTTCAACGCTTTACAAGTGCCTAATTGTTCATCAGCCTCGCAAAAGAAATGCCTTTTATTTTCTCCAGGCACTTAAAGATGACTAAGTGTCATTTAGTCAATTGGCAGAACAAAGAAGTCAATTTATGGATCACATTTTCTCTGTTTCGTTATTCTTGAAAATAATTCACTTTATTGGTTTAGTGTTCTGGAAAGGTAAGGGATTGACAGGCCTGGAGTACAGAAATACCATCCCACAGAGTCAGGTTGCACACACACATTTTTGTTTCAAACCAGAGGTGAAAAGGTAACAGTTTCTCAGTCTCTTTAGGTTGAAAACTACTCTAAAAATGAAACAATATTACAAACTCAGGACTTCCACCAAGCACATTTTCTTCTAACATAAATTCACATGCCCACATTTTCTTTTTCACATCCATCTTATTAATTAGGTATTGGTCAATCATCTCTTTGATACGTGTATAAAGTAGTAATTTAGATTTGTAAAATACACTTCAACATCAAATGCTTAAAGATTCATTTTTATCATTTTCCTCTGATTGAAAAGCAATGTTATTTTTGTAAAAATGTAGAAATATATACATACAAAAATTAAAGTTCCCAGTAATTTCACAGCACAGGAAAAACCACTGTTAACATTTTTGTGTGATTTTGCTGTATTTTCAAAATTATATATGTCTGTATCTGTATTAATAAATTATAATCATATGAATTTGCTATGTTATAACTTCATTTTTATATTTTGTAAGCATTTACAAGAGGTCATCAAATATTCCTCTAAAATGATTTGCAGTTGCTAAATTATTTTCCACATATGGATCGTCCTTTATTTATTAAACCAATCTCTTCCTATTGGACAGTTAAAATTATTTGCAGTAGTGTGGTCATAAATAACACTGAAATGAATATCACTGAATATCTTTCTTTGTATGCATCTCTGATTATTTCCTGTAGTAGACTTACTACACTAAAAAGATAGGCTTATAGAGTATGTCCAAACAACTTTCCACAAATTTACTAATTTATTCTATTAAGAATAGGGTCTGTTTTACTTCATATTAATAATAAATTTTTGTACAGTGAAATAATAACTTACAAGCAATCATGGATGACTTAAGTCAAAGTCAAATTAAATTTACTATTAAGAAATGTGTGTTTCTTTATTACTATATTTATATTTTTTAGCATAAATAATACTTTAACAATCCTTTAATCTTATATCTTGGAAATGACTTCTTGCTGTTTTAATCGCTTTAATATAAATTCATTACTTAAAAGTATAAAACATGTTGACATTAACAATATGCTTCCTTATCTTTTAAAAAGTTGTAATTATAAAATATGAGAACATACTAATTTTTTTAAACAAACATGCACTAAGTTGAACAGAATTCTTTGGAGAGTTTGGTAAAAGTTGGAGAGAAATTTGAAAGAAGGATCCACAGATGTTTGCTATTCCCTTTTAATCACTTTTTTCCAGAAATTATTCATTTTACTAGAAAATACTAAATGAGAGACTAAAACTGCTGCAGAGTACAATCTATACCCACAAATAAAATTATCTAGTTATATTCAATCTATTTTGTATTTTTTAACAGCAAATGGCTTTTCTATATGCAGAGTGAGCATTGAAATGCACCACAGCCACAAATTGTGATTAGAAAAGCTGCTTGTTTAGCAGTTTCAAAGACAACCAACATGACAATCAAACATGGAAAGAGCAGATGGAAAATTTATTTTAGGACATGCAGCAATAATAGGGAAATTAGGGAGCAATTAAAACATGAAAAAAATCAGTTTAGCTGAAAAAGTGAATCCAAAGTTATTTCAGTTCAGTTCCCAATTATGCTTTTTCTTATACCAAGGTCTGAATTAGGAAGAATGAAATGTGCCTGTTTCTGTAGCAAATAAGGTACAACTCAGAGTGACATGTGGGGATTGTTTAAAACAGTCTTAAAAACCAGAGCAATTATTCAATGCTAGCATTTATTTTTAGACTATTAAATTCTTGGTACCTATATTTAGATTGCTGGTAGATATCAACAGTATGGAAGCTTGTATTTAGCCAAGAATTGATTTAATTAACTATTTTAAAAAATTATGTTTTAAGTTGGCTGCATGATAGGGCCCCAGGTATGAGTTTCTCAGACATCTTATGCCTAATATATGAGGAGAAATTAATATGACCTTTGAAAATAAAGCATTCTATGAGTCACATCTGGATTTGGATGGGACAAACCAAGCACGAGAATGTCTTAATAATATTAACATAGACACTATAGACAACAAATAACGTGAACAAAATACAGTAGACCCTCCACAATTGACCACCTTCCCACGTTAACCAAGTCCATAAGCTGACCTAATTTTCACAGGCTGGTCACGCACCACAAGTATCAGTGCAGTAGGCCTTTTTCCTTATGCAGACCACCTCTGTATGTTGATTCATTTGTTACAGTCCCTTACTCCCTTGGGGAGTCAACTTACAGAGGTTCTACTGTACTTTTGATATAGGACAGGTGGTTCCCTATCCGGTTTGGTGGAGCTGAGGAGCAGACCTGCCACCTCCATCTTGGCGGTGTTGGTGCAGTGACAGCTGGCAGAGGAACCAGCAGGCTGGAAAGGGGGCAAGGGATGACCCCCGTGGGAGGCTCCAGTAGCCAGAAGGGCCAGGCAAATTCTGGGGAGACACCAGCACCTTCATGTTTCCCTCCCCTTGCACTTGTGGCTGAACAGGGAACCCCCATTTCCTATGCCTAGGTCGATTTCATGTCAGTTTCTCAGACTTCAATTCCATGAATGGACATATCCATTCATTAATGCACTTATTCATGTTGCCCCTAGTAGAAGGGATTGTATCCATTCATTAATGCACTCATTCACCTTGTCCCTAGCGGAAGGGACTGTAACCTATTCATTAATGCACTCATTCACTTGGCCCCTAGGAAAGGACTGTATCCATTCATTTGTTACCAAGTCCTGGCCTCCTGTAACTACAAGGAACCCATGCAGCTACATATACCCCTGGACTAAGAGCATAGAGAGAGAGAGAGCTTCCCTCCCAACTTGGGTTTTTTTCTCTCTTCCAGGAACTGTGGTGTTTTTTGTATTTTTTTCTGTAAAATAAATCTTGTCTTACCACTGATCTGTGGTCTGTGGTCTTCAAATCACCTAGACCAAGAACCCACTGAAGATGCAATTCCAGTATTACTTTCACAGGAACAGCTCTAAGTGTAAATAAATTACAGTGTCAAGTAACTGTGACTGCAGATTCTTATACAGAATACTATTATTAATACTCTGGTGCTGGAGCTTCATGTAGAGGGCTGCAGGTATGCCCTGAGGAGATGGGCTCAGCAAAAGAACAATGCACCATGTTCATAATAATCGTGTCTTAAGCTGGATTCCCAGGTACAGACCTTAACTTATGTACAAATGATTCAGTAAGGAAGTGCTCCCAGGGGAAACCAATAAAGGAGAAGAGAAAGCAAGTCAAATGACCAATACAGGTTTGGGCAAACGCCCCTGGAGGGTGGCTATGGCCTGATCAAAGAGTTTGAAGTATTAGTCATGCCTTCGTTAATCCCAACACACAATTTCACCTCCAGGGAAGACATGGTTTGATTAAATCAAGTTGTCACCAAATGGCTGATTGGTCTCCTGAAGGGCTGATAACATATTGAGCACTGAGACTGCTTTCATAACAAGTCAGGCTGCAGCACCAGTGAGAAGTCCGTGCTACTGACACCAGGCATATTCTCCAACTCTAACACTGAGTTGCCTCATTAATGGGCCTGAAGTGGGAAAGACTGTGGTTGGAGGAGGGTTTTATTTTATTTTGGGGGGCAGAAGGAGAGTTAGTGAAGAAGGGTAGAGTGGAGACCAGAAGTTCAGTCCTGCATTGCTATGAAACACCCAAACAGTTGGAAATACGAACCTGGAGTTTAGAGGTTTCTGGCCTGACGTTATACAAATTGAGAGATTTCAGTTTATAGACAATATGTAAAGTAAGAGATGGAAAATTTTTCCACAGATGTACGTATATGGAGAGGGGGTCCGGGACTAAATCCTTCTGTATTGCATTGTTTAATGTGAGGAGGACGAAGAGGAGAAGTGAAACATACTGAGAAGGAGCCAACAGGCAAAGGAAATCCAGGACAGTAAAATGTCAAAGAATATTAAGTCAAATACTATTGATGTGTCACAACAGGACGAGAAGTCAAAATCACTCCTTGGCATTAGCAAGTGTTATAAATTTGTGACCTTATTAAGACCCATTTTTGATACAGTGTTGGGGACACAAGTCTGATGGTGGCAGATTCAAAAGAGAACGGGAGGAAAGAAATTGAAGGTGGCAAGTATACACATCTAGATCTTTGGATAATTTTTTTGGTAAAAGGAAATAGAGAAATAGGACAATAGTGGACAAAAAAAAACTAAGGTAAAGAGAATTAGAAACGATGGCATAGTTTTATTCCGAAGGAAATAAACCAACCCCAAGAAGATTTTGATGTTGTGAAAAAAAAGGAAAGAATCAGCAGAACAGTGTCTTCAAATATCAAATATGAATGGTGTAGTTATAGAACATAAGAAGCAAGCACATGTTATCCTAACATTCACTCCTTTTTTTTGAAGAGTTGGAAAAGGAACAACATACTATCATCTGGACCTTTCCTCTCTGCAGAATTCTTGAGGAACACACCCAGAAGATGTTTTGTGGGATGGTGGTGGAGGGAGTACAGAAACACAACAGAAGGATGCTAAATTGTGGGTCAGAAGACCACCACTCATTAGAGCACAAAGTTTACCTCAGATTGGTAGAAAACTGGTGCACTCTTATTGATAAATTTCCATGTTGTATTTTTAGAGAAGAGAGGATCAGCACTTTGCAGTAGTTATTCAATAAATGGTTGCTGAGTAACTAAGAGATTATGATGAATACTTAATGTTGGTCAAAAGAAAAAAAAGAAAAAGAAACAAAATGAAGTATCCAATGTACTCAATACTACTATGAAATCAATATATAGTACCTACACATTCATAAGAATGATAAAACATAACTTTAGTCCAGAAATTAGAAGGGAAGAGGAGAGAGGGGGAGAAATGGGGGAGGTGGGAACAAGGAAGGTATTTGGTGAACATCACCTAATGTGCATTATGCAATGGTACATTTCAAAACTATTAAGAACAGAGTGTAATTGTGATGGATGTGTTAATCAGTTCAATGTAAGCATTTCACATTCTATATCTAATCAGTACATTGAAACCCATAAATGCATCAATGTACAGTAATGATTTAATAAAATAAAAAATTGAAATAATGGCTTACTTCATATAAGTATTAGTTTATAAAATACACCTCTAGCGTTGAGAGGAAGAAAGATCACAAATCCATTAGGAATTAAAATAAAATCTTAATGGCATAAAAAGTTTCAAGATGATACCAATGAACTTTCTAATATTAAATATAAGTTAAATCTGGTATTTCTTTCCATTGGAAATTTTCAAATGTGCTTAAAAATTCTTTATTATTCTTTACTTTAAGAGGTGACATTAACTCACCTCCCATTTCCTACCCATTTTGAGGGCAGGAAGAAATAAATCTGAGCTTGGGACGTGAAACATAAAAGGCATTGTGCTTGTGCTCTGTATTCTCTGTCTCTCCCCGTTTCTGACCAATTATTCTGGGTAAATCCAGATATCATGTTATTAGGATATTCAAGTGAAGTTTTAGACCTATAGAAAAAGTGTGAAGATTATACAGAATTTTTCAAGCAACTTTGGGGAGATGTCTACTTGGTTAAGAATCTCAGACACCTCTGGAAAATAGCAATAAGGAACTCACTCTTTTGCCATCACTTTGTGAATGATACTCTACCAGGTCTTCCAACCTTGGTCAAGTCTTCATATGACTTCACTCCTGGATCACATCTTTTCTCATGAGAAGACTCCAAGTCAGAACCACCAGCTAAGCTACCACTATGAAACTCCTGACTCTCAGAAGCCCTCAGAATTTATGAAAAAATAAATTTGCTCTTTTAAGCTGAAATTTTGAGAGATTTGTGGTGCAGCTATAGATATTGTCTTTTTTCCTGAAATTGAAAAAACATTTTTTTTTTCTTTTTTTGAGACAGAGCCTCAAGCTGTCGCCCTGGGTAGAGTGCTGTGACGTCACAGTTCACAGCTCACAGCAACCCCTGGGCTTAAGCGATTCTCTTGGCTCAGCCGCCCGATTAGCTAGGACTACAGGTGCCCGCTGCAACACCCGGCTATTTTTTTGGTAATAGTTGTTATTGTTTGGCAGGCCAAGGCCAGATTCGAACCTGCCAGTGCTGGTGTATGTGGCTGGCGCCTTAGGCACTTGAGCTATAGGCACCGAGCCTAAAATAGAAAATTTTAATTCATTTTTTAAAATCTGGAGTTTGTTGCCTCATTTTCTTTTTTCAAGAGAGTCAAGAATTTGTTTCTACCTTTAACTCAAAGGCCAACCTGGCTGATCATGAAATCCTGGGATCAGATTTCCTTTCCTTCACAATTTTGTATAGATGGACATTCCATCTTCCAGTACTGATGTTCTACTAGTTTCTTTTCCATAGGTTTTTCATTCATCCATTGAATGTTTTAATTTGTTCCCATGATGTTTTTAAAGTAAAGTTTAATTTTTCAAAAAGTTTTAGATTTGTAGAAAAATTATAAAGGCCATACAGAGACTTCCCATATATCCTGCCCTCAGTTTTCCCTTTTCAACATGTTATATTACATTGCTTTGGAGGATTTAAAGATTTATAAAATGGGAGGAATGATTCTGTCTAGATATTAAATATGAGATTATTACACAGAGTTTTTGAAGCTCTCACCATAAAAGAAAGTACCCAGGGAGTGAGTATAATAGGAGAAAGGCTAAGACAAAGCCTTAAGAAAATCCAACACTTAAAGGCTAGATGGAGGCGAAGCAGCTACCAAGTAAATGCACAGGGAGAACAGTTAGAAATACTGGGGGAACCAGGGGAGCATAGTGTTAACCGAGCCAGAGTAAGAGTAGGACATGAAAGGAGATGCGTCAAGGTTCCTGACTGCTACAGAAGGATCAAGCAAAATGAGAATCCCTCAGATGTTAGGAGTGTCCCTCAGATGTGTGACATGAAGGTTCTTCTCTAAGTAGAGAAAGAGAAAACTCACCAATAATGAACATACTCAGTATTTCAAAAGGAAGGTGACATTTGGGGGAATATTAATAAAGACAGTGAAATATATTTTAAAACTTTCTAATGAGAATTTTCAATGAAATGTAAGGCAAAATTACATTCATAAAGAAGAGCTGCTGTCTTCAAGTTCTGCATTTCCAGTTCTTGTATACATGTCCTGACCTATGTGTTTTGGGGACATTTCAAGATACACAGAGCTCATCTACTCATAATTGATTAGACTATGGGTGGATGCTTGCTAATATATGGTCCCATTAGAGTCCTTTTCCAGTCCCAGATTGGGAGCAGAAGAATAAGAGCTAATTTCCTAACAAAACAGTAATAATAATAAATTGACCTGAAAACCATTTTTGCCTCCAGTGAGTTTTACATTGACCAGAATGGCATTTGCCCTGAAACAGGCAGCTCGGTCTGATGTACCACTGTCTTATTTGCCATTTACTACCCAGAACGTTCTTATTTCTATGGCATGCATTTTTAGCCAAAGAATTTCTAGTTATTTTTTTCAACAAGGTTATTACTTCTCATAATTTCTAGTTCTTAACTGATATTTAAGCTTTTAATTCTAAGATAATAGTAAGCATAGTTATTTTATAGTCTGTGTCTGGTAATTTCATTGACTATAGAGACTGTGGATTTATTTCATTGTCTATCATGTTGGTTGTTGCTTATGTGTTCATTACCCCTCATCTTTGGTTGTGTGCTGGATATTTTATTTTATTTGAAAAATTACATGTAGAAATAATTTTTTTTAATTGAATCAGAGTCTTACTTTGTCACCCTCAGTAGAGTGCCACAGGGTCACAGCTCACCGCAACCTTAAACTCTTGGGCTCAAGTGATTCTCTTGCCTCAGCCTCCGTAGTAGCTAGGACTATAGGTGCCCACCACAACACCTGGCCTTTTTTTTTTTTTCCTTTAGCAGGCCCCAGGTGGGTTGGAACACGACAGCCCTGGAACATGTGGCTGGTGCCCTAACCACTGAGATACCAGCACCTAGCCTATGTAGAAATAATTTTAAGCTTAAGATACAGTTATCTTTCTTCAGGGAGAATTTTCTTTTGCTTTTGCCAGGTAGTATGGGCAAAAGCAAAACAGGTGAACATAAGTTAATTTCAAAGTTTGAGGTTTTCTGGGTAACCCAGATACCTTTGGGTTTGACCTTAGTGCTTCTAAGATCACATTACTTTCTGTTCATTCTTTCTACCAGTGTGTGGCTCTTAGGAGTTTTTTGCTAAGGCCACCCTTCCTTGCCAAACCTTAAACTCTACTTTGTTACTCTAGATCAGATAATTTGTCAGTTACTACTGAGCTTCTCAGTAGTCATTCCAGATCTGTAAATTTTTCCTGCACAGAAGTAGCCCCAAAGACTCAGTTTGCTTCATTTTCTATATTTTCTTGGATCATGACATGGTTATTTCTCATTATCATTTTTGCAGTCATGCTAATGCAGGATGTGACAGAGGATTCCAGGCAGAGCTGAAATAATTTTTAATCACTCAGGATGAACTTGCATCTGCTCAAGTTTTGAACGTCTAAATTTTAACTTCAATTTTGGAGATGAGCTAGTCATACAGTGATCAAAAGATTCAGAAGAAAAAATAAAAATGATTCTAGGTAGACAAGCATTGATTTACTCTACAATCAGGAGTTCATTTGAGCCCGGCCTCTTTCCACCATATCCTCAAACACCTAAAGATAAAACTCAAAATATTTAATAATCAATACAGCAAAGATACTGAACAATTAAAACATATTTTTCTTTGGAGGCTGAGGCAAGACAATCACCTAAGCCCAAGAGCTGGAGGTTGCTGTGAGCTGTGACACCACAGCACTGTACCAAGGGTGACCAAGTGAGACTCTTGTCTTCAAAATAAATAAATAAATAAATAAATAAAATAAAACACTTTTCTACAATAATTAACAGAGTATCAGCTGGATATCAGTTCTGGAACACTGTCTTGGAAATCAAGAGAGGGATAAAAATAAAGGAGAACAAGCAATTATCTCAATATGTAGCATTATCTAAAGAAATTATATCACTTATTGCATTGGGCTAAATTTTAGGAAGGGTTTGAAAACTTTCTTTACAGTTCCTGATACATGAGGGCTTATGAGGAAGACCAGATAGATCTTTTAAGGTCTGAATTGTTTGTAAATTTGTGATTTAAAATACACACACACACACACACACACACACACAGAGACTTTCTAGGCCAGGAATGAGAAGCCAGAGAGGAGTTCATTCATTCACTATCATATTGAACAAATATTTCTGAGCGGGGGTAAGCCTCATTTAGTTTTTTGATTGAGTGGAACATTCTGGGCATGTCCAACTAGATGTGGTTTTTTCAAGAGAAATTTCTTCATCTGCAGCATATTTTGTAATCATATACAGAAATGGCATTTGAGTTTATGGGAGAGGAAAAGATTGCACAATAACAAAAATAAAATGGCCAATGTGTACCTAATTTATGGACATAACAGGAGGAAGTAATTGTTTTTTTTGTTTTTGTTTTTGTTTTTTGAGACAGTCTCTTACTCCTCTGTCACCCTGGCTAGAGTGCTGTGGTGTCATCAGACCTCACAGCAACCCCAAACCCTTGGGCTCAAGATTCCCTTGCCTCCTCCACCTAAGTTGCTGCAACTACAGGCACACATTATAATGCCCAGCTATTTTTTTTTCTTAGTATAGATGGGGTTCACTCTTGCTCAGGCAGGTCTTGAACTCCTGAGCTCAGGCAATCCACCCACCTTAGCCTCCCAGAGTGCTAAGATTATAGACATGAGCCACTGTGCCTGGCCCAGTGATATTTTTTTTAAAACTAGTCATAGATCTATGAACTGAAACAGGTAAGTTGAATGTCATGGAGAAGAAAGAAAGAATTAGGATAGTTATTAACAGCATCAAATTCTACAGAATCAAGCTTGTGTTCAGAACCTGGTTTTACCAGGAATTGTAGCACTACAAGTTATTTATGTAATTTCTCTAAGCTTCAATTTCTTTATCTGTAGAAATGATAATAGCACTAGGTCACAGTTTTAAAAATAAAGATCAACGAGTGTATAAAATATTTAGCATGGTGCTTGGCATAAAGTAAGTTCTCAGTAAATATTAGGTATTATCTTTATTATTAATCCTTTTGCCATTTGACTTGATGGAAAACGTATTACTTTTTTTTTTATTTACTACAGCTGGTGAAAATTCAGCACAGATTGCTATCAGTCCTCGGACAGTATTTGGGACCCTTTAAAGACTGTCAGAAACTTTACCATAAACATCTGGACTTGTACTGAGTACCTGGCCAATATTTTACATTCTTGGTAAACAAATTAAACAAAACCGAGTGCCTATTTTCTAGGAAACTACTTAAAACATTTTTTTAACAAACAGTAAATATGTAAATTTATATACACAATACTTATAAAATTTGATGATAACTAATATTTAAATAAGCAAGAGAAAAAATGCATATAAGTGTTAAATAAAATTCATTAAGGAATAAGATTTTATACCTGGAGCTTACAGAGAGGTGTTACTGACCTTTGTCTCAGGAGGTGCTTTGCCCTTTTCTTCCATATCAACCAGCTGGGCCTAAGTACTGTCTATCTTTGAACATGCTCATCAAAGCACCCAAGGAGGCTAAGCTACAAGCATGTGAATGTTAGAAAATTATTTTTTGAAAGTTGATGCCAATTTAAGTCCACTTTACTGACTGAAAATCCAGAAAGGAATTTTCTAAAAAGGTGTGGTTCTGAAAATTTGGTTGCACCTAAGAAAAAGCGGGACAGGAACGAGGCTCTGGCTCTTCAAGCCTCACTTGCAGGCCAGGGAACCGCGGGCTTTAAACTCTCCTGCAAATAAACATTCGGAATAGGCCGTAAATTTTACCTGGAAAGAGGAGGGAGATGTACTAGTCTGGATTCCTTTGCTGAGATTCCCAGTTGCTGGAACACACTCTACCTTTTCTTTGGTAATTCTTCACATTGTTTTCTTGAGAAATCTGTTTCAGATTTTTTTGGGGGGGAGTGTTAATATGAGGGTACATACGATTAGGTCACATCATTTGGATTTGTAAGGAGAAGACGTGTAGTGGAGTCCTTCACCCAGGATGTGCACCACATACCCCTATATTGTAGCCAATAGATGGGCGCTTACCAGTAAGTTGCCAATTGCAGATTTTTTTTTTCTTTCTTCCCCAAACATTGGGAGGTGGGGAAAGGTTTCTGTTTCGCGGATATATCACATGGAGCAGAGACAGGTGTAGGTAATAAAGGGAAGAAAGCTGCCTTCCCAGAGGACCAAGCTCTGGGAGGCCAAGGGCCTTGGCACGTGACTCGCACCCCAACTCCAAACAGACTGCGCAGGCGCAGCTTGCTCCCAGTTCCTGCACTTTCCATGAGGAGGAAGGCTCCCGGGCTGTGCTGGCAAATAGTGTGGTATTGGTGGAGCTGGAGGCAAGAGCGTGTGTGGGGTTGAATTTGAAGCGAGGATATGAGTGAGGATGGAAGCTTCCTCTCTGGGTCTCTAGTGGGACAGAAGCACAAGCAAGAAGGAAAGGGGGGCTGTTAGGGAAGAAAAAAGGTCGGTAAAATGGCCTAAGGGACCAGAACGGCCGTTTAAGGCAGAGGGGACAGTGCTTAATAATAAAGTCACCAGCACCTAAGGTGTTGGTCATATGATGAGGGCCAGGCCTGGATTTGGATGAGGCCTTAAGTTGCAGGGGGAAAACTATTTTTTCACAAAAATAAAATTCCATAAGTTTTCATTTAATGTTTATGCACATTCTGTTCCTGGGGGAATGACAGAAGAGATATAAAAGGGACAGGGGAACATAAAAGGCAGAGGGAGAAACCTGCGTGTTGGCTTCTCTGAAACATTTTACAACTCCCAGAGCGAAGTTAGCACTGTGGTGCATAGATAGTATTTTCTATATATTCTTATTACAGCTCTTAGACTTACATTGTAAAGGTCTAGCAGGAAGGTCGACCTACAATATGGAATTTATTAAACAAATATCTTTCTCTATAACTTATTGCTATTTCTGTTATTATACATATGCACAGTACATACAACTAATTACGCCAATTCATTACCATTATCCAGGGTAACATAGTTTCTTAAAAACAAACATAAAAACCCTAAAATAACAACAAAAATATCCCAAAACCTCCAAACATAAAATAAATTGACAATTAGAATTGGATAGGGTGACAGGGGTTCTCATATACAAGTCTAGTTTTCAACATTTAGTCTCCTAAGGAGATTAGCCTAAGAATTTATTGGAAAGTAATTTAAGACTGGCCCGGTGCCCTGCAAACCTGCCCGCACGGCCTCGCACTATTGGCCGACTCCCGCGTGCCCCACCGGACGATCGGAGGCTGGGTACCGGCTACTAACGCCTCGGCATGAACCGTTTCATCGTCAACTTTGACATGGGGTCCTCCAAGAAGGTTACTCTCACATGCTCAGCCGGGAACAATCAGAAGGGGGTTGGAGCAAGAGTCCGCAGAACCATTGGAAGACCTGAGTTAAAAAAATCTAGATCCATTTTTGCTGCTTGATGAATTTAAAGGAGGTAAACCAGATGGATTTCCTGATCACCCACATCGACGTTTTGAAACAGTATCTTTCATGGCCCACAAAAGACTTCTGTGGACACGTTGGTAAAATGGACCCAGGAGACCTGCAGTGGATGACGCGGACCGGGGCATCCTGCACGCCGAGATGCCTTGCTCAGCGGAGCCCGCCCATGGCTTACAACTTTGGGTTAATTTGAGGAGCTCTGAGAAGATGGTGGAGCCTCAGTATCAAGAACTAAAAAGTAAAGAAATTCCTAAGCTCACCAAAGATGGTGTGACGATTGTGGTTATCTCTGGAGAAGTCCTAGGAATAAAGTCCAAGATTTATACACGTACACCAACTTTACATTTGGATTTCGAACTGCACAAAGGCGCAAAACATACACAGCCTGTTTCTAGACGATGGACACGCTTTATATACATGATCTCTGGAGATGTATACGTTGGACCTAACGACGCACAAGATAAAATAGAACCATACCATACAGCAGTACTTGGGGAGAAGTTCGGGCGGAGAACGAGGATCGGAAGAGAAGCCACTTCGTCTTAATTGCTGGGAGCCATTAAAGGAACCGGTTGTCCAATATGGTCCATTCGTAATGAACACCAGGGAAGAAATTTCTCATGCCATTCTGGATTTCAGAAATGGAAAAAATAGATTCAAAAAGGCCAAAACCTGGAAATCAAAGATTGGGAACTAGTGAAGACCACAAGAGCAGGTCTCCATGCTTCCTAGAATTTGGTCATTTGTAGCATGCAACTATTCAAGACCTTTAACTTCTAAAGCTAATTTAGCCGGTGCTTCTAAAGAATTGTATGCTAAAGTGGTAACCTGGTTTATGTAACAATGCATGTAAGATGCAAGTTTCCTGGCACCTGCAAATAAAACTAATTGTTGCTTCTTTAAAAAAAAAAGTGAAGTAATTTTAAAATAAAATCTGATGCTATGGTAAGGTAGGACAGTAGAAACACACTTGGATAAGAAGAGGCAGATCTTTGTTCTGCTCTAACCCACTCTTACTTGTTTGAACTTGGTCAATCATCTTCGTCTCTGTTTTTTCATTTGTATGTATGTATGTATGTATGTATGTATTTTTATTATTTTACTCTGTTGCCCTGGCTAGAGAGCAGTGGCATCATAGTTCACAGCAACCTCCAATTCTTAGGCTCCAAAGATCCCATTGCCTCAGCCTCCTTAGTATCTGGGATTACAGATGCCAACCACAATGTCCAGCTAGATTTTATATATATATTTTTTATAAAGTAGAAATGGGAGTCTCGCTTTTGCTCAGGATGGCCATAAACTCCTGTGCTGAAGCAATCCACCTACTTCAGCTTCCTAGAGTTCTAGGATTACAGGTGTGACCTACTGTGCCCAGCCTGTTTTCTCACTTGTAAAAAATGAGATTGAATTAATGAACTGTAAGATCTATTTAAATATTGAGATTCTGTGACAATATAAGAATCTTAACTGAGCCAGTCCTAGAACAAGGCAGAAGTGCCAAGGAGACTAGTTTGGGTAAGTATATTTAATGTGTAGAAAAGTAGTTGGAAATGATAAGAATGGTAGTTGGCCCCAGATAACTTTGGACTTTGCAAGCTATACCTTAGAATGTGAACTTAGTTTGGAGTACTGAATAGTCACCAGAAGGGGTTTTGAGTTAAGGGAGTGCAGTAATCAAGTTTTAAAAGATTAACCAAAACAGCAGTTGGTAGGATGAACCAGAGAAAGAAAAAATTGAGTGTAAAGGGACAGATAATAAAAGCCTAAATTGGGCAGTGCCTGTGGCTCAAAGGAGTATGCCCCATATACTGGAGGTGGCGGGTTCAAAACCGGCCCCAGCCAAAAACTGCAAAAAAATACAAAATAAATAAATAAATAAATAAAATATATAAAAAAACCCCAAAAGCCTAAATTAACAGCAGTGGTAGCAGCGGATAAAAGGAGTGATTCAAGAGGGCTGTAGCATGGATTTTGTTCCTAAATTTGGCATTGCTCTAAACTTTACAGTTCATGCTTCTAGAATAAAGTCACCCTCTAAAACCTGATACTTCAAATTGCAAGAGACCTAGAGAATTGGAGATAAGCTATAAACTCTTGGAACTTTAATCTTTTATTCTGTTTTACATACTTCTCCCATTTAAGAAAGCTCTATTGATGAATGGAATTTAATATTTCCATATTCCCAGAGCTAGAATTGTCCTACAATATAGCAGGAAGTATGTTGATTTCAACTACTTTTTCATTAAGCATAGGTCTTCAACAGATTTGGGAGATTTCTTCTTGGCAGCTGTGATAGAGACAAAATGAGTCCGTGCTTTTATGATACATAGAACTTTATGTAATTATTTTTCTCTGATAAGTAAGACACCTAGGTACTGATAATTACTGAGCTTCAGACCTTTGTCTCTTGTTCTTTACTACTGCCCCCACAAATTAATCTGTTACACTGGGGACATGATTTGTTCCCTTGAGGATGATACTATTTTGCAAAATTTTGTAAGCATTTGGCTATTTTCTAAATTACAGTTTTGCTACATTGCTATGAAAACATCTACTGATACAGGACACGTTTCATCACCATATTCAAAGCCTAATTTAAAACCAAAATAAATTATGGTATTTTGAGCAAGGTCACACAATTTATAACGTTTCCTTTTTTTTTTTTTTGGATGTTTTATTTGCTATTTGTTAATAAACAGAACGTTTGTGTGTGTGTGTGTGTAGATATACATGTATAGATCATATACACACCCTAAGGATCTTATTGGCCACACCTATTTTCTTTACTTGGTTCTGTTAACCTCAAATGCCAGATAGTCCATAGCTGTCCACTCTTAGAAAATCAGATTCATCTTTCTCTGAAAGTTATGAACTGTTTTAGAAAGATTGAGCCCTGGACAAAGATTTGAATAATGATGTATAAAATACTCACATTTCTATATAACAATTTTATAATGCAGAGGTTTATTATATTTCATAACTTAATGATTTTCTCAAACATATATGAGTAAGGAAGTTAATCTAATGTTGTCTACATATGCAGAGATATTAAGGCAAGTATTTACAGTATATTCTCCTGGGTCTTGATGTTAGGAGTTTTCTTTTGGAACTTTTGTTATGGGAAGTTTAATTCTGTGGTTGCAAAACTTATATTATTATTAGGTTTTCAATGTAAGTTGTTCTGTGGCAGAAAGGAGAGAAAAATCTCCTTCAGATGCAAAGACTAAAGGAAAAGAGTGGAGCCTTAAGAAATTTCTGGTGAAAAGTAGAGCATATAAATGAAGTTATATGAGTTTTCCTTTATCTCCCTGCTGACATTGAGATCAAGGGTGATAATATGAATTAAAATTACACTAAAAAAAAAAGAATTCAAAGTTCATATGCCTGATCATAAATAGGAGTAAAAAGAACTGATGTTGGGTTTATTCCTAGATAAGGTGGACAAAGCTCTTCAGGTGGAGAGCAGAGGGGATTAGTACACATGTATTATGATTGATCATAACACAGAGCAAAATTAAAACAGAAAGTTCTGGTAAACTAGATGCAATGAAAATGAAAAAGTTACATGGAAGAAAGGAAACAGGTGAGCTGTAGGTATAGAGGCAATATTGGAGAGGTGCATGAAGAAGGTGCAGAAATATTCTAGGTGATGACACAATATGAAGAAATGGAATTGGAGATGTTTAGGATAAGGACAGAGTAGAAATGGATGTCACCAAACATACCATAAAGGATGTACTAGACATGAAACCTTTACGTGAAGTAAATAAATCTTTGAGAAAGATGAAAGAATAGATGGGATGTCTTTTCATTCTGTGGCAATGAAAATGGGAAGATCATGAAACAAAATGGATTCACTGGACTTTAACACATGTATCACAGCTGACAGATCACAGTGGAGCACTGACCTTAGTAGTTGCTTAGTATTCTGCAGATATTCTTATCAAACTACTAGTTTATGGTCTAAAAGTGTAAATTAAATTACCATGGAAAATGAGACCCTGGGCTGGAATAATATTACCTATTGTTGGCAGGACCATAGATTAAACCGAGCCATAAATTAGGGAATCCTCATCACCTTACCAAAATTAGATCAGTACCCTGTTTTTTGATGTTAATTATCTTTTTATTTTTATTTTTTTAAATTTTATTGAATGGTAACTATGTACATTAATGCCCTTCTGGGGTACAGTGTGGGGTTTTCACATGCAATCTGAAATACTGCCATCAAACTGATCAACACAGCCTTCATGTCATTTTCTCAGTTATAGTTTTAAAACATTCTGATTCTACTCTTAGAGAGTTTCACTTGTACTCCTGTGAGATAGACCTCAAAAATGGTCCCTCCAATCCCCCTCCCTCCACCCATTCCCCCCTCCCTTCTCCCTCCCCCCTCCCCACATTCTTAGGCTATTTGGTTATAGCTGTCATATAAAAGGTGTAAATTAGTTTCATAATAAAGGTGTGTACATTGGATACTTTTTCCTCCATTCTTGCGATACTTTGCTCAGAAGAACATTCTCCAGCTCCATCCATGTGAACATGAAGGACGTAAAGTCTCCATCCTTCTTAATGGCTGCGTGGTATTCCATGGTGTACATATACCACAGTTTATTGATCCATTTGTGGATCGATGGTCACTTGGGCTTCTTCCATGACCTGGCAATTAT
>CAUYQV010000592.1:0-17139 GCA_963574575.1 Galagoides demidoff
CTGTGGTCCCAGCTACTTGGGAGGCGGAGGCAGGAGACTCACTTGAGCCCAGGAGTTGGAGGTTGCTATGAGCTGTGATGCCATGGCACTCTACCCAGGGGGATAGCTTGAGGCTCTGTCTCAAAAAAAAAAAAAAAAGAAGTTAATGAAAAACAGAAAATCACTGCAGAAAGCTATAAATGAAGATATCAATTGTGTATAGAAAGAGAGGAATCTGTTGGCATCACAGTGAATACATGCCACATAATGACTGATGATGAAATAAGCAAAGATCTATCTAAATGTGCTGAAAATTGAAAGAGAATTATGAATATTCAGTAGGCTAGTTGCATACATTTAAGAAAAGACATACATTGAATTTTTGAAGATTTGTGGTGATAAAGCATCTGCTTCATCGTAATGTGGTGATGAAGTATCATGCAGCAGCAGAGAAATTCATGGCAAGTTTGCCAAGGTCGTTGCTGATAATGACCTGATGCTAGAGCAGGTCTATAACGCTTATGGAACATTACCGTTTTGGTGTTATTGCTCCCAGAAAGACGTGGACTACTGCTGATGAAACAGCGTCTTTAGGAATTAGATTGTGAAAGGCAGAATAAATGTGCTGGGATGTGCTAATGCATCAGGGATGCACAAGTGTAAGCTTGCCATGATAGACAAAAGCTTTGATCCTTGTTGTTTTCAAAGTGTGAATTTCTTACCAGCCCATTTTTATGCTAATAAAAAGGCATAGATCACGAGGGACATCTTTTTGGATTGTTTTCACAAACATATAGATATGGTACCAGAGACTCCTGTTTACTGCAGAGAAGCTGGATTGCATGACTATTGAAAGATTTTGTTATTCCTTAACAAATGTTTTGCTTATCCTCTAGATGAATTTTTTTCTTTTTTTCTTTCAGATTAATGTGAGGGTACAAATAACTAGGTTATAATGTTTGCATTTGTTAGATAGAGTCCCTCTTGAAGTTGTGTCCCAAATCCAAGAGGTGTGCCATATAACCTTACCTGTGCTCATTAAGTGGACCACCCCAAGCCCCCTCCCCTCTCCCACCTCCATTGATCCCCCTCCCCCCCAAGTTGAATTGAATTGAGTTTATCTTTTATGTGGGTATGTATTAGATTGTCTACCTGGCTTCATGTTAGTATTGAGTACATTGGATACTTGCTTTTCCATTCTTGTTGTGCTTTCTTAAGAAGAATGTGTTTCAGTTCCATCTAGGTTAATACAAAAGATGCAAAGTCTCTTTTTATAGCTGAATAGTATTCCATGGTATACACATACCACAGTTTATTAATCTATTCATGGGTTGATGGGCATTTAGGTTGTTTCCACATCTTGGCGATTGTAAAATGAGCTATGGTAAACAATCTAGTGCTAGTGTCCTTGTGATAAAAGGATTTTTTGTTGTTGTTGTTCTGGGTACATGCCTAGTAATAGGATTGCAGGATCAAATAGAAGGTCTATTTTGAGTTCATTGAAGATTCTCCATACTTCTTTCCAAAGAGGCTGTATGAGTTTGCAGTCCCACCAACAGTGTAAAAGTGTTCCCTCCCCTCCATATCTGCACCAGCATCTGAAGCTTTGGGACTTTGTAATGTGGACTGTTCTCACTGGGGTTAGGTGATATCTCAGGGTGGTTTTGATTTGCGTTTCTCTAATGATTAGGGATGATAAGCATTGTTTCATATGTTTGTTAGCCTTTCAATTTTGTGATTCCTTAACAAATGTTGTGCTTATCCTCTAGCAGAAATTTTTGTCAAAAATAATGTTTATTTCATGTACTTTTTCCCAAATGTGACTTCATTAATTCAACCATGTGACCAGGTTGTCCTTAAATCAATGAACAGTAAATATAAAAATACTTTCTTGAGCAATAGGTTAGCAGCAGCGAACATAGACATGGGTATTCAGAATGAAGGATGTTATATATACTATTGCCAATGTTTATGACATAGGAACTAAATATAGCTGTGTATGCCTGGCACAACCTTTGGCCTGCAACTGTATTCAGTGAGGATGATGGACAAGGTAGTGACCTTGAAGAATTCCATATGTCAAGTGAGAAAAAAGATGTTTGATTTCCTTATACATGCAAAAAAGATATTTTCAGAGTCCATCAATAAGCTGGAAGAAGTGCATATAGAAGTTTTAACATTGGCAATGAGTTCCCAGTTCATTCACTAACCCAATGGTGAGATAACCAAAATGGTTCTGAATCAGAGGGATTGTGATGATAGTGCTAATAAAGATGAGATTGTTTAACACTGTAGAAAAAGTGTCTATAGACAACATGGTGAAAATGTGTAGTGGGCTTATTGAAGGACCAGAATATTGTTCATTCATAACAGAACAAGAGATCATGTTAGTTTAAAAAATCGAAGAGAGGCTTCTAAGACAAAAACTATTGTTGATGAGGAAGATGACTCTGAAAGAAACATTGTAGAAGTCACCCTGCCGAATGCCTCCTCATCTCTAGAGAACGCATTTCTATCTCCTTCAACTGCATCGGATGTTTCTTCTCATCTAAAAAATATAAAATACAGTGAATAGTATCCTTTTAAGTAAAACAGCATCGTAGGTGAAGATTGAAACCTGACATTGCTTGTTATTGCTGTTATTTTATAGCTGATAGAAGTATTCTGATGATACTATTATCTGCTTAATCTGAACACATTAATTTTCACTGTATTAATGGCATGTCAGATTTTTTTACTCTTAAGTACTTATGTGTGAATAAGTGTAGGAAAATGAGTGCTCATTGGATCACTGGCATTCAGAGTCAGCAGTGATAGTAGTGCCAAAACAACATAGGCAGCTATGCCTTCTAATGGCTCAATGTATACAAACTTCATTTCATGCATAAAATTATTAAAAATATTGTAGCCTTGGCCCAGTAGCTCAGGTCTGTAATCCCAGCACTTTGCAAGGCTAAGACAGGTTGTTAGGGGCCAGATCATTGTAGGTCTTCTAGGCCAAGATGAGAAATTTAGATTTTATTCTAAACACTATGGGAAACAATTAAAGGATTTTAGGAAGGGGAATAACATGATGCAATGAGTGTTTGTAAAGGTTACTCTGATGGCATGGGAGAATAAATTGGAGAGAAAAGGAAGCTGTCCCAGTGAATAGGCAAGGCAGTGATAATGGGTGACAAGGGTTAGGTCACATTAGGCTGATGGGTGAATTTTAGATAAATTTCTTACGAAAAAATTACCTGGTTTGTAGGTTGGAGGGAAAGGAGAGTAAGAAGTTAAAGTTGATATGTAGGATTCTGTCTTAGGTTAGCCCAGTGGTTGGTTGGTGGTGCTGATAAGATGGGACCACTCAGAAAGGGACAGTGGGATGGAAGGGACTCCTGGTGCTTTGAGATACTGCAAGACATCTGGGTGGGGATGGAAGATGGATACAGGACTGCACCTCGAGGAGAGATGTTGGCAAGAGGTAATAATTTGGGAGTTGTCTGTATGTACCTGGTATTTAAAGCCATGGGAAAGGATGAGTTCAGGTAGGGAAGAAAACAGAGAGAAGGGAGGACACCAGGTCATTACAGGAAGGTGTGGTGGTTTTGCCATAGAAGTAAGGGAATATTACAGGACAACCTCCCTTGAGCATCTTTGGAGCTTATAACACTCAATAAACATAAGCATCATGAGTCAAATGGGAGATAATTTTTAGACACATCTTTCTTTATTCTAGGAATGAAAACTTAGTGAATTCTAACTTCTATATATGAAATTAGCTAATCAGTATGACAAGTGATAAGTGAAGAGAAAATTGTGTTTCTTAAATTCTATGAAGAACTAGGACGGGGACAATTTGCTTATGTCCTAGAAGTTCTGTTTGTCTAAGAGTCTAAAGCTGAATGTATAGTGGTTAAGAAGCCAGTGACTGGGGTTGGAAAGACTAAGGTTCAAATTTAGGTCCACTAATAAGAAGGAGAAAGTGGAAGAGGAAAACTCTACGGTGGGAAAAAGAAGTTATTTTCTCTAAGCTGGGCGTGGTGGCTCACACCTATAATCCTCACAACTCTGGGAGATCCAGGTGGGTGGATTGCTTGAGCTCAGGAGTTGGAGACCAGCCTGAGCCAGAGCAAGACCCTATTTAATCTTAAAACTATTCAGATTAGAAATGCCTTTTTTGGAAAACCTCTGGAGAAGAGATGAGAATAGAAGGTGTTTACTATTTGGGAATCTTGAAAGTGATTTGCATACTAATTAAGTTGCAAACATTAAAACTAAATTTCTAAACTTAAGATAGATCATGTCAAAACTCTGCTAAAGTTTCCCATCAAACATAGAATAGAATAGAATTTAAAGTCCTAACCATGGTCTACAAGGCCTCATGTTCCTTGGTCCTAGTTACTTCTCAGATTTCCTGCCACTTGCCTTGCTCCTGCAGCCACACTGACCTTCCTACTATTCTGAGGACGCACCAAATCAAGCACTTATCTCAAGGCTTTGACATTTGAGTTCCCTTTCTTTAGAAATTTCTTCCCCTTCTAAGTTACCTGGCTCATTCCATGACTTAAGACAGATCACAGATCTCTGCTTGAATCTTACCTTCAAGAGGTCTAGGAGAATGGCCCTGGCCTTCTCTATGCATCCTCTTTATCATGCTTTACTTTTCTTCATAGTGTTATGAAGTATTATAATTTTTAGAAATTTCTAGTTTTTTATATAAGCTTTGATTTATTGGGAAGATCATATAAATTCTGATTTTTATGATTCCCAATATACAGGATGTTGAAGAGGAAGGTATAATGATAGCTTCCCTGCCCTAAATATCAGTCTGATAACCATGGGTCTACTTTGCAGAAAATAATATAGTAGGTTATAGGAGAGTTACAAAGATGTGTAGAATAAAATATTTGTTTTCTCCAAAGAGTTTACCCAGGTCAAAAGACCAAACACAAATAATTTTCCCAATCGCCCTTCTTCGCCATTCTTGAATATAGGGAATTCTTAATTTATTACAGGTCAGCTTTCCTGCCTTTAAAATAATCAAATTTATTTTAAATAGACATTATAGGAATAACTAAACCTTATTTGTGATACTGAAATAATATGTAAGTCAGCAAGAAAGTTCTGAGACAGACTGTTATCGTCCAAGAAACACATTCCACAACATCCTTTCTGATTCACCCGTGCAAGTTTCAATTTGCTTGGCTTTTCGGTGTTGCTGGGAGGACTTTATTTGTTTACATCTGTGCACTTCTTGACTTCTTCATATGTCAAAATTTTCATAACAACCCATATACAACTACTCCTGGCACTCATATTCTTTTGCAGTTAATTGGTACAACTAAGATAAAAACTTTGAAGGGTAGAAAACATTGGCATTGACTTAATGCATGATCAGACCACACAGATCTTCAGAATCAAGCAAGCATTGATGCAAACCCAATGCTCTTCTCCCCAACATGCTTAGGATTAGGTGTGATGAGGACTCTTCTGTGGCTCTACCAACAGTTGACCTTCACCAGACATCAAGATTCTATTTCAACCTAAAACAAAGTAGGATGGAGTCTGTTTAGCAACTTCAGTGTTTCTCATTTCTGTCTATGTGAAAAAAATTCCTTCCTCCACAGAGTACTCGAAAATCAAGGAATGGGGGTAAAAGTTGATTATAGGAAAATGAGGTGAAGTGGATGGCAGACAACAGCAGAAGGTTTTATGGAGAAGCTTCCTTGAGAAAGATAAATGAAGATGGGGGCAAGAAACAGTGGCTTTGGAGTTGCCCTCGAATGGAACTCAGCCTCTAGCTGGGATGTGCTGGTAACTCTGGGACAGAAAATCAGAAAGTCGTTGTACATTTGGGTGAAGGACCAGAGAGGAACAAAATTGTTCTTAGTATGTGTATGACAATACAGAATAAAAAATGTTTGCAAGTATGTTATTGAAACTACAGTCAGCTTGAATGATTTGTGAAAACAAATGTTGCTCAACTTTGAGTTTCATGACCTCTCCTTGGAGGCTTAAAATTAGGCAGGTGGGAATAGTTACACCAATGAGAGTGAGTTTCATTTCTTTTTCTCCTTCTCCATTTGGAGAACTTGGATGTTACTCAGTTATGAGCACACCACTGCTTTCCTTCTTCTGAACCTACCTCTTTGGTGGTCTGAGGTAGTGGAGGGATTCTATTTATCAGGGCTTCTGATTTGCCAGTTTCTAGCTGCCAGAACCCTCCCTTTGTCCACATTTTCTCATCTTCTCTGGAGGGGAAGACTTTCTTGCCCTGGTCTTCATCGCTGATCTCAGATCTTCTGATGTCCTGGCGTCTGAGGTGTGGCAATAAGGCTTCCTGAGCTTCTGGCAATGAAGGTAACACTGTGTTCTCAAGCACATGTTGGAGAACAAGTAGAAAACAGAGGTACAGGGTGTCTGCTTCAGTTTCTTCTTCTGCTACTGTTTGTGAGGAACTGTGACTGTCCCACATAATCCAGTCATTGCTGGAACCTTCCTTCATGTTACATAAAGGCTAAGTGGGCCTAAAACAATCTTTAAAAAATATTTCTGTTGCCTTTTTTATTTGTCTGAAAGAAAAATTTCCCAAAGAATTTTTAAATCACAGTATATAAAGAAGTGAATCATCAGAAAGAAAAGACTTGGGATTAATTCTACAAATCTAATAAAACCCAATAGGTGTTTATTATCATTCCCACAGAAGTCTCAATCTAAAGAAGAAGAAAAAGATCATCTTTCCTTTTCTGAGAAGACATTTTATTAACGTGTAAAGCTCTTTACTGGAATCATTTTGCTTCAAAAACCGCAAAAGCTCCTCAGAAATTTGTATGGAACATTTTAAACGAGTGAAGCGTTGGCATGGAGATGGCCCATACGCAATGAAACAATTCCTTTGAGACTCGGGCAAAATTCTATGCGATTTTTTCCTTAGATTGGGAATTGTGGCAGCTCCATGACACTGCAGGGGAAACGACACTGAAAAGTGGGGTAATTTGGGGAAGCTTTGCTTTTAGAGACATCCTTAATGGTACGAGCAGTTAAGACACTTCTATATTATTAAAATAATAGCTAGTATTTTTCCAGCTGTGATATCTATCACACTTGGAGCAGTGCAAAACATGATTATGTTGAGTAATCCATGCAGTTAATCATCAGCACGCTGATGATTTTAGTTAATCACCATCATGCCTTGTGTGTCATCCCTACCCACAGACACTTCTCAAATGTTAGTACCTAGATAAGCAGGTTGGAAAGTGGACAGGGTGGAACTTTAGTACCATGTTATGGGCTATTTTTAAAGCCAGACATGTGGGAAGGCTAAAGGACACAAAAAGTTGTTCCTGATCCCCCAAGATTCCAGAGTGTTGAATACTCCCTAGCTAACGCGAGTTTAACAGCTGCAGTGTTACAATATGGCTTTGCTTCCATCATGGGGCTGGTTTCTTTTACCTTTCCAGATGTTCTCAGCCCTCACTGTGGATCAGAGTCACCAGGGACATTTTATTTACTTACGTATTCTATTTCAGGTTATTATGAGAGTACAGATAATTAGGTTGCAATGTTTGCATTTGTTAGGTAAGGTCCCTGTTCTAGTTGTGCCCCTCACCCAGGAGGTGGGCCATATAACCTTACATTGTGCCCATTAGGTGGGAGCACACCAATCCCCCTCCCTCTTTCTCTCTTCCCACTCCTCCCCTTCCCCAGCTTGAATTAAATTGAGTTTTTCTCTGGTGTGGGTCTGTATTCGTTCATCTACTGTTTTATATTAGAATTGAATACTTTGGATATTTGTGCTTCCATTCTGTGATACTTTACTAAAGAGAATGTTCTCCACTGGGCATGATGGCTCACACCTGTAATCCTAGCACTCTGGGAGGCAGAGGAGGGTGGATTGCTTGAGTTCAGGAGTTTGAGACCAGCCTGAGCAAGAGTGAGTCCCCGTCTCTACTAAAAATAGAAGAATTAGCCAGGTATTGTGGTGGGCACCTGTAGTCCAGTTACTAGGGAGGCTGAGGTAGCAGAGTCACTTGAAACCAGGAGTTTGAGGTTGCTGTGAGCTATGATAACACCAAGACACTCAGCCCCAGAGTGACAGAGTGAGACATTGTCTCAAAAAAAAGAGAATAAGAGAATGTTCTCCAACTCTATCCAGGTTAATACAAAAAACTTAAAGTCTCCATCCTTTTAATGGTTGAATAGTACTCCATGGTATACACATACTACTGTTTATTAATTCATTCAAGTGTCCATTCATGATGGACACTTGGGTTGATTCCACATCTTACTGATTATAAATTGAGCTTCAATAAACAATTTAGTGTAAATGTCATTATGAAAAAAAGATTTTTTTTCTTCTCAGGGAAATTTTAATAGCACTAATATCCCCACTCTATTGCTACAGATCTATAAATACAGATTTAATTGATCAATAGTGGGGCCTGGGCCATGTTTTTAAAAGTTCCCTAATACTTAGGGTTGGGAACCACTAAGGTGGAATGCTGACCTGCTTCCCAATGATATAGCACTTCCTAACCTTATCTCCTTCCCTAACTACTTCCCAGCCAGGTAGGAGGATCAGTGTGTCAATCAACAGAAGATTTTTCTCCACATTTTGGGTGCTTCATCCTGGGGAAGTCTAACTTCCGACAGGATGTAATCTAATTAAGGAGACTAGACTTTGACCACTGTTAAAAGGCCAATGAGCTGCTTGAAGTTCTATATACTTCTCACTGAAGACAGGAGAAATTAAGGAGCTGTCTTAAAGATTACCCATGAGCCTTGAAGAACGGACAGTATGATTTGAACAGCATCAGGGTGGCAAGCAGGTGCCTTACGTGTAGGAGTGAAGAGACTGGCCTGATCAGAGATGTGACAGCTTGCAGAGGTTTATATACAGTTGACCCACAGAGAGGGGCTTTGAAAATCAAGCAAAAATCATTAAGTACCTCACTCTCTAGGAAATGAGGCACATTATGCCCAGTTCCAATAATGTTAGTGCAATTTAAAAAGATGGAATGAGATGATGTGACGAAAAGTGCTTAGGTGGGAGGCACTTTCCACTGACTGGGCAGGGAAGGCTTCCCTGAGAAAGTGAGGTGTGGGCCAACACCGGATCCAGCCCAGCAGAAAGAAATGAACATGGAATGCTCCAGAATGTAGCTGGAATGTTGTGAGCGAAGAGGAGAGTGAAGGGGGGGGCGGAAGAACAGGCTGGTTAGCAGTGAGCTCCATCAGTCCTGGGTCTTTGTTTTTCAGGCTGTGCGCAGGTTAGCCAAGGCAACTCCTGCACGCTGCTGGTGACTATCCCTCCTCCTCACCGCCAGTCTGCCTGCCTCAGGGTCTGAGGTCAGGTTATTTCTGCTTAAAATAGAAATGGCTGCTCTTGACTTCTTATCTCTGGACAGTTTATCTGTAATATCTCGTAATGTCTTAACTGGTTACTCTTCCTATGAGCCCACACGCACTGACCCTGCTCTGATCTGTTTGCTTGTCTCTCTCTTTGCAAACCCAGTCATCTCCATCTGGCTACATACAGTGCCAGTCTGAATTTCAGTGGGAATTTCTAAACCACGTTCTTCACATTTCCTTGCCTAGGAGATGTGTTTCCTAACTTTTGCCCTTTGCCTCATCACTTTCTACACCCTTCCCTGACCATAGATTGGCTGGAGGAAGTCACAAACCCACACCATAGGCTCAGTCTACTGCAGCTCCTTACTGTGTTTACACAATCTGATGCTCAGAGCTATGTAATATTTTTATCTATCTCTTATAGGCACTTTTAATTATGACTGTCCCCAGTCTTCCCCAGTGTGCTTCAGAGTCTCATCTACCTTATCTCTCAATCACATGAGAGTTAATGATGAGTGTCATTAACCCATTCATCTATTTCAGATTAATACTATTTTTTAGTTATGTAACCGTGCCTATCAATCTATTAATTTATGATAAATACAGAGTAGTGCAAACCAGAAGATTAAACTTCAGTCTTTCTGGCAAGACTTTCAGCCAGTTTAAAGTTCTCTCCAGCCATTGATCTGTCTTTTCTTCCTTGCTTTGCCCGTACAGCCAGATTCTCCTTCTGGGTAGGTGGAAGCCAGTGCATCTATGTTTGCTGTCAACTCTATGGTTTTCACTTTCTTTTAGCAGTTGTCTGCTTTTCCATAACACCCTGTCTACCTCTGTGGGTTCCTTATGCTTTAATAATAAAGGTAGCTAACATTAATTCAGGGTTTATTATCTGAGCTATGTGCTTCATCTACACAGTCACATTTAATTCTTTTTGTAAGCTAATAAAGAAGGGATTATTATTATTAAATGCAGAAGGCAACTCAGCACAAAGAGTTTAGGTAAGTTATCCAAATAACACAGCTGAAAAGTGGTGGAGCTGAGATTTAAACATTGCAAATTTGCTTTCATTGTCTGTGTCCGCAACCACTTGGCAACATCACTTTGCCTGCAAATATGAAGAACTTTGGCTGGGCCTTGCTTGCCATACTCCTTTCTGTAGCTGCCAGCTTTGACTGGCAGCCTTCACAGCCAGACTTAGCACAATTCCTCTCCAGTCACAGCCTCTAATTCTTCACTGATAATGTACTCAGGCCCTGTATTCTGCCACCAGCTGCATCATTATATGAAAATTGGTATCTAGATGGCCTTAATTACTAAATCCAGTGATTTTCTATCTTTTTGAAACTCTCCCTCCTCTGTCTTTTGGTCATATCTTTTCTTGGTTTCTCCTGCAGCCTCTCTGAGCACTATTTCCTACCTCTCGAAAGATATTGCTAATTCTAGTTCAGTTTAGGGGAAGAATCTGGTTATATAACCAAGGATCAGCAAACCAAAGCTAGAAGTGGAACTATCTGTATCCTAAAAATATAGACCGTAGCTTAATGCTGGATGCAAGTCTCAAATGCAAAGTCTGTAGCCAGTAGACGTTTTGAAGGCTAATTTTCAAGGCAGAATATATGCATTCTGCAGTCACTCTTCTTGACTTAACTCTCGGCCTTGCCAGTTATGAACTGTGTGACTTTGGGCAAGAAAGACAACTTCTTAGTTTCATCTGGGTAAAGTGGGTATAATAATACCACTCACCTTATAGTGTCGTTGTGAGGAGTAAATGGAATAACTGACTTACTAAGTTCATCTTATAATTTACTTATTTACTCCCCAGTTGTATATCGGATGCCTCCCATGTGTCAGGTACTATAGTGGGTGCTGAGGATACAATGATGAACAGGTACAGACACATGCCTACCCTCATGTAGCTGACAGTCTAGTTGGGGGTGGGAGAGGTTAATAACACACATACCTTTATTCACTTGGCTCAAGGCTGTGGAAAAGGGAGGGGCAGGAGATAAAGTTGGGAAGACAGGATGTGCAAGATTTGAAGAAGCATGTGTGGCAGCTTGAGGACAGCATCCTAATCCAATTCAGCGGGCAAGTGAAATGCAGGTGCTGTATTTGGAGGATGGCTGGATGGAGGAGCTGGAAATGTAAGGCCAGTTATGTGAGAATGATGATCTGACCTAGTACTTTAGCCATGAGGTTGAACCTAAGGGTTCTGAGAGTATTAGGGAATAGAGTCATGCTAATTTCCTTAATGTATTTCCTCTATGCCCATGGTACGTCCAAATTTCAGAAACGTCAGGGAGCCAAAGGGATTCATAATAGCTCTTCCCTCAACCTGAATGGAACCTCCTATCCTTCTTCATACCAGGAGTGTCAACAAGACATGTCTATTGGACTTCCTTTCTGTCAATGCTTTTCTAACACTGAGCTGCCCCCTAGTGGAAACTGAGAGTTCATAACAGAATAGAATTTTTTCAGCTGTTGAGTGCAACCCTTGCATTAATTCAGACCAATGACTGATCACATATGCAATGATCTCATAAGATTATAATAGAGCTACCCTATACAGGTAGACTATTTAAAAATTCTTATACCATATTCTTTCTCTACCTTTTAAATATTTAGATAAATTTAAATGCACAGATACCCACCATTGTGTTACCATTGCCTATAGTATTTGGCATAGTAATACGCTGTACAGGCTTGGAGTTAGGAGGATGGGCTACACGTCACAGCAGAGTGTGCAGTAGCCTCTCTCACCTCTATCATCCACGTCTGTGTCAGTACAATCTGTCATGTTTGCACAATGACAAAATCTGCAAACGATGTATTTCTCGGATCATATCCTCATCATTTAAGGGACTCGTCACGACTGTACTTGTACATCTTAATTGAGCCAGGAAGTCCTTTTACTTTTCAAAACTAGAAACTCTGTGTTTGGGGGATAGGGAGCCTAGAAAAGACTAAAGACAGGATCTTCTCTTGACAAATTCCCTCCGCATTTGCTTGGGTGAAAGTCTTTATTTCTTCCTCCTCTAAGCAGCTCAGCTTTGCAGGATACAAAATTCTAGACTAGCCATTATTTTGTTTGAGAACTGAGAATGGAGCCCCAGTTCCTTCTAGTTGGTAAGGCCTCAGTTGACAAGTCTACAGTTAGTCTGTTGGGTTTTTCCTGGTGCCTTCACAGGAGTTTCTATGGTTGTGTGTCTGGGTGATTGTCTCTTTCTGCTGAATATCCCAGGAGTTTGTTGAGCTTCTTGTACCTGGATATCTAGACTTCTAGCAAGACCAGGGACAATTTCCTTAATTATTCCCTGAAATAGATTTTCTAACCCTTGGGTATTTTTTTCTTTGCCCTCAGGATCATGCCTATGATTCTTATATTAGGCCTTTATATACAATTCCATATTTTTTGTAGGCTTTGTTCATTCCTCTTATTTCTTTCTCTTGGACCGAGTTGTTTAATTCAAATGTATCTTCAAGCTGTGAGGTTTTTCCTTCTGCCTAATATAGCTCATTCTTAAGGCTCTCCCCTGTTTTGTATTGCCTTGAATTAGTTTTTTATTTCCACGCTCTGTTAGACTTTTAAAAAATAATTTGACTTCTTTGGTGAATTTTTATTCATTTCCTGCATTGATTTTATAGTTTCTTCCTATTGAGTTTCTATTTTCACCTCATATTCATTGAGCTCTCTTAAGATTTATTTTTGAAAGCCTTCATCAGTCCTATCGATGTTTTTGTTTGGGTTGGTATTGTTTTATCTTGGGAGCATTCTTTTGTTCTGATTTTTCATGTTTCCAGAGTTCTTTTGCTGATTACTTCTTATCTGGTCTCTCGATTGTGACTATGGCAAGCTCTGGTCCCCCAGGTGGTGCACACAAATGCCCCAAGCTTTCCGAGGAAACATGTAGCTAGGGGAGGAGGAGGTTTGCTTGACCTCTACTCCTTCTGAGGTGAGGGGGAGGGCAAGATAGATCACTACTAGATATCAGAACCAGATAGGCTTTTAAAGCCACTGTGGGGCTCAGAGATTGTTTTTCCAGCGAGTAAGGGGAATGTCTGTTATGATGCTCAGGGCGATTTCTCCAAGTTGGGAAGGTTGCTCCTGAGAGAGGGGCCCAGGTGTTTGAGCCCTAAGGCCCCAGGATAAGGCTCTTTCCACCCTTGTCCACTAGGCAGATTCTTTGCGGAATGGGACGAGCGCCCTCCCTGCTCACTGCTCCCTGGAACCCCACAACACTCTCCCATCGGATCAGTTCACGCCCAGTTCCCTCACTGCCTGAGACCAGCTCCTAAACTCCTCTTCAGTCCACCTGCCGGGCCCACTCATGGGTGTCTCTAAGGATGACTGGCCAGTAGGGTTCCCCAGTTGTGCCCCATCCCCTTTCCACCACAAGACCTTAAGGAGAGAAATGTAGGCCTCCATAACCACAGGCGTCTCAGCCAGAGACATGTTTCCTCTGGGAAGCAGACACTCTCGAGTTTCTTGGTTCAAGCTGTACTTTCTATTGTAATGGGAGAGGAGCTGCTGCTCCAGTTCAGCCCACCCTCCAGGCATTCAGTTACCAGCAAGAACCAGGGGCTAGGCTAGCTCACTTCTAGTGCCATACACCTGTCCAATATGGCGGTTCTTCTGCAGAGGTTGCAGTAGACGTGTGCACAGATCCCCATTCCTCAGCGCTCCTGGACACTCTCCCCTTGGATATGTTTGCAAGGGCTTCCCGGTCACTCTATCTGGGACCAAGACCTTGTCTTGCATCTCGATGCACCATTTTTTTGTATTTTGGGGTTTTTTTTTGGTCCAGGATGGGGCATCAAGTCTGGCCTGCCTGTCTAAGCCACCAGTGCAGGCAACCCATGAAAGGACAGCAGATAGGAAACTTACAAACTGTAGCAGCCCTGCTCTCCACAGTGAGCTCAGCCAGTGCACCCAGGTAGAGAAGCGGCCATTCTCGGGCTTCTAGTTTCAGAGTATTCTCACTGTTGCAATGGGGAAGTGGGGCTGCAGTATCAGCCTGCCCAAGCGGAAATGATTTTCTCTGAGGTAGAGGAAGGAGGGGGTGCGGAGAGGTGCAGAGGAGGAAGTGTCTAAGTATGGGAGAGCCCTCTGGTCTCCTGCGGCCCTCTCCCATGGGTGTCCCTTTTGAACACCTGAACTCCCGGGGTTCACTGGTTCACCTTGGTATTCCTATTTAGGTGACAATGCCTGGGCTCCTGTGAGGGGGGGGGGAAGTACCTCCAGTACATTTGTTTTGTGTCCTGCTATTCATTGAATGCTCCCAGGTGGGGGAGGGGGACCCCTGTTACCCTTGCACTGGGCTCCAGGCCTCCCTGGTTTGGGGCCATGCCACTACTTCTCCTATCTTGTTTCTCGTCTTTACAGTCTCTCTTGGTGGGGTCCCCAGACGTCTCTGGTATCTCTCCCTGTGATCCACACCTGAGCTGCAACTGCTCTCTACTCTCCTCAGTCCAATCATCACCTTCCAGCCAGGATGACCCATAAGCAATGTCTCTGTCCATCATCTGGGCTCCTCATTTCTTAGGTCCTGTTATTGAACTTGGGTGGTACTTTGCAAAGCTCTTTACGATACTTTTTATGAACAACATCTGATCAATGATAGTGAGCTAGGTAACTTGTTATTTGCGTATGGTTTGTCTTTTCCACTCTGTTGACACCTTTGAGTATAAGGGTCGGGCAGGTCTTATTCCATCGCCTGGTGCTGCCTAAATTCCTTCCCACACACTTACGTTATCTTCAGCAAAATTCTGCTTTTCTGATAGGCTCATCTACCTGTGAGCCCAATACACAGTTTCCTTACTGAGTCAGATTTGTAGTATTTCATCCATTTACTCATTTGTCTATTTGAAGAACATTTCTGTGTGTCAACCAATTTAGGAAAACATAAGAGATTCCTCACGGACTTAGGCTTATTCTAGAATTGAGGACAGACATAACTGAGACCAAAAATCTACTCTCCAAAGCAGTATATTGCACTTTGAAGACACTGAGATTTTAAGGTATTATTATGTTTTTTTCTTGTGATTTAACATGTTTGTATTCAAAACCTGCTTTTGTTTTCCCCTAGCCCATATGCCAGGCGGCCTATCAGAATGACCTGGGGCAAGTGTGGCGGTGGATAAAAGAGGACAGCAACTATGTCAACGTGCAAGACAGCTTTAACGGAGATACCCCCCTGATCTCTGCTTGCCGGCGTGGCCATATGAAGGTCATTTCCTTCCTTTTAAAAAGAAATGCTAATGTCAACCTCAAGAACCAGGTAAGGACATGACACTCGAGTGGAGAATATAATTGTCCATGGTAATTCCTTTCTCCTCTAATCACTGGAAGTGGTTTATCTTTTCTTATTGCTTGTAGTTCTTAATACTAACATTTATTATAGCTTTTCTTTAGAGAGACTATCATATACTGAGGACATTTTATTAGGCTAAAAATCAAAACAAAACATAATTCAATCAGCTGGCATATTTAATGATGAATTAGGTTTTCATATTTCTGAAGAGGAAGAGAATTGTTCACCCATGTGGAGGGATAGAGCTTCTTTCTTTCTTTTCCTCCTCTTTCCCCTTTCTCTCCTCTCCCCGTCTTCCTCCTGACTATTACAGAAACAATGTGAAAGAATTTTTGAAAAGAAATACTGAACTTCATGGTGCTACTCCATTAGTTATATTTCTATCTACTATGTTAACACCTTCATGTCCAGAAGATCCTATTGTGTGCTTGTAGAATGCTAAGGAGAAATTTACCAAGGACAAATAAACTCACGGACCAGAGGCTATTTGAAGTCACACAGAAAGCCATAAAGAATATATTTAAAGATGCAGTACTAGCTGTTTTAGAGTCTTTGGGACCGAGGCAGAGAGGAGTATGCGTCTGTTGCTATGACCATCCTGTGGGACCCCTTCTGAGGATCCAGCATCTGCATCCCAGTGAAGGCAGCATTTAAGTTACACTGAGTAAAAGTCAAAAGTCATTCTGGTCAATAAATATGAACCCGCTCAAGTTCATTCAAAGAGAAAACAGCCTGTAAGGCCCCACTTGCCCCTTCTAAGTGATTTTAAAGAGCAGCTCATGAGGAATAATGATGTCTTATCAGAATAGTGATCCCCACTGGACTTTCTTGTTTGCGCTTACTACCTTTTGCTTGGTTGGGTTTAAAATCAAGTCCTGCTTGTGCTGTATCTAGCAGACATGCAGCTTAGTAGATATGTTCTCTTTAGAACACAGCTAAGAAACCAGCTATGTAGAGCTGTGGTGAAGGCAGATGTCTGTGGCTTCCTGTGCTCTGTAGGAAGCTGAGGTAAGAAGACTTTGGAATGCCCAAGTGCAGAGCTGAGGAGGCATCCTTATCTCTGCTTCACCACAGAGAGCCTCAGTCAGCCCGGTAGGAGCCTCTGGCACATAAAAATCACTAAAAGGAAAAGATGTGAGTGCCTACATTAGATTAATAGAGAGTTTACTGAGAGAAGGTTTTGATTTGCATTCTCTTCCTTTTAATGCTTCATTTTTCTTTTTAATGTTTCTAACGTTTTGGCTCAGTGCCTGTGGCTCAATCGGCTAAGGCGCCAGCCACGTACACCTAAGGTGGTGGGTTCGAATCCCCAGCCCGGGCCCGCCAAACAACAATGATGGCTGCAACCAAAAAACGGCCGGGCGTTGTGGTGGGCGCCTGTGGTCCCAGCTACTTGGGAGGCGGAGGCAGGAGACTCGCTTGAGCCCAGGAGTTGAAGGTTGCTATGAGCTGTGATGCCATGGTACTCTACCCAGGGTAGCTTGAGGCTCCATCTCAAAAAAAAAAAAAAAAT
>CAUYQV010000594.1:0-10844 GCA_963574575.1 Galagoides demidoff
AGGGAAACATAGGGAGGAGATAGAGTGTTTGGGGCCACAACTCCAGGAAATGTCAAAATAAATCCAATGTTAGTTCCAATGTGTTGCTTTCTTTCTTTCTTTTCTTTTTTTTTTTTTTTTTAATGGAGCTGGGTTTGAACCCATCACCTCCAGTATATGGAGCCAGGGCCCTACTCCTTGAGCCACAGGCACTGCCCCCAACATGTTGCTTTCTTTCCCTGTGCTCACATTACTCCTATTTATAGGTCTATACTTCTCTGTTTACAAGATCTTCCTTTTGAGAGTATTCTTAAACCCAAGGAGAAATATCCTCATTTTCCTCTTATTTCTCTGCCACTACTTAGTGTCCAATAGGTGCTTAGTAAATGCTTCCTGAGTGAACTTATGTTCAAAGATAATGTCCCTAAGAAATTGCAGTAACCTGACTGTGAGGCAAAGAGAGTTGGGGCAGCAATAATGGTTGCAAATTGGAAACTGTGGCTTACTGTAGTTGCAGAATTTGTATTCAAAAGGCATTTCATGCCGTATAACTCTTCTGTTCTTCATTTCAGCCTATGTGAAACTGAACTGATGATATGGGTGGGTGTAATCAGGCTGGGGGCCTTCACGTGGTTTATGTGTTTCATCTTGACATAACCAAGGTCAGTTTCTTGATATTACTCATAATGTTATGGATGTACCAATCTGCTGTATCTATCTACTTCGTGAAAGAGTCCTTCACAGACAGGGACTGATGATGGATAAGCTCTCTAAGCTGCCAACCAGGCTAGCATTAAAAGACAGACTTGCAGATTATCTGCTTAGAAATGACCTTGAGTTCCAAGAGTTAACATGAGAAAATATGGGCATTTGCTATAGACTTTATTGGACTTCATTCTGTTTCCATGGAGCTGTTGCCAAGGTACACTCAATAGGCATTTCTCCAAGACAATGTTTCACTCCCCTAAGGCCCTCTTCTTGGTTGACATTGAATCTATCTAAATTTGGGAAACTCAACTAACTTGTAGATTTTTCTTTCAACTGATCGAAATATCTATTTGCACTTGACCTTACTCCTCTTACCCTACAGGGTTGCCAAGAACTGGAAAGAGAGATCCTAAGTTAAAGATCAAACACATAACTATGCATTTATTTTTGGAAACTCAAATTAAGACAGGTGACTAAAGGACCTGTCAGATTCAGCACTTTCTGATGTCCAAATTTATATTTGTTAGGAAAAATATTTCTTTTTTTTTTTTTTTTTTGAGACGGAGCCTCAAACTATCCCCCTGGGTAGAGTGCCATGGCATCACAGCTCACAGCAACCTCCAACTCCTGGGCTCAAGTGAGTCTCCTGCCTCTGCCTCCCAAGTAGCTGGGACCACAGGTGCCCGCCACAACGCCCGGCCATTTCTTGGTTGCAGCCATCATTGTTGTTTGGCGGGCCCGGGCTAGGGATTCAAACCCGCCACCTTAGGTGTACATGGCTGGCGCCTTAGCCGATTGAGCCACAGGCGCCGGAGCCAGGAAAAATATTTCAAGATGTACACATCAAGTCACATTTTGTTACAACTTCAATGAATCATTTAAAAAGAATAAAATTTATAAAATTGAGATTCTTCTGGGAAGTATGAGACATATGGGTCATCTAAGCATACAAAGAGCACTGAGGGAAGAAACCACCAAAGCTCATTCATTCATTTTCTAAAACTACATGGCCCTAAGGTAGGTCTCCTCACTGTCTCTCAAGTACACCCTCCTCAAAGAATTGGGCTTGCCATTCTGTCTGGAGAGTTCTATTCCCATGGCTCAGTTACTTACTGTATTCACTGCTCAGAAAAGTTTTTTCCTGGTCTCTCTATCTAAAAGATCAACTTTCCCCATACTCTATTTCCTTTCTCCACTCTAATTTTCTTTATAACATTTATTACCACCTAACCTGGTATTATATATGTATTTATTGCCAATCTTCCTTCTAGAAATTAGCTCAGAGGTCTGGGACTTTGATGTGTCCATTGCTGTATCCTTAGCATCTAGGACTGTGCTTACTGGAAATTCAGAAAAGGATAATACCTAAGCCAGGCATTGTGGCTCATGTCTCTAATCTCACCATTTTGGGAGGCCAAGGTGGGAGGATCATTTGAAGCTGGGAGTTTAAAACCAATCTGTGCAACAAAGCAAGACCTTGTCCCCACAAAATTTTTAAAGATAGCTGGGCATGTGTGTAGGGCACCATGCACCCATCTATGCATGGCAGCTACTTTAACACAATAAACAACACTTTCAGCTGGGCTCACAGACTCATACCTAAAATGCCAGCACTTTAGGAGAAGTGGAGGCCAAAGTGAGAAGATCACTTGAGCTCAGGAGTTTGAGACCAGCATGAGCAAGAGTGAGACCCTGTCTCTACTGAAAATAGAGAAACCAGCTGAGTGTTGTTGCTGGTGCCTGTAGTCTCAGCTACTTGAGAGGCTGAGGCAGAAGGATCACTTAAGCCCTGAAGTTCAAGGCTACAGAGAGCTATGATCATGCCACTGCACTCCAGCCTCAGTGACAGAGTGAGACCTTGTCTAAAGAAATAAAATAAAATAAAATAAAACCTATACAAGATGTGACTTTAGTGACCTTCAAAAGGGTATCCTCAAAAGAGCAGCTAAGAAGTCAAACTGTCACTTTCAGCACTTTAGGCTCTTGGCAAGTCCTTGTATATGAGTTGTTGGGAGAGGGGACTAACATTTCTTTCTGCACGTAGAATCATCCACATCACAACATAGTTTGAGAAGTGTCCAAAGATCCTCTTAACTAAAAATACTGCCATCTACTTCTCCCTCTCATTCTCATGATGCCTGAAATTCCAAAGAGTAGCTCCCAGGAATCATGATCATTTTGACCATATTAAGGAATTGGGCTACTTGGGAGGGAAGACAAGTAATCAGGACTTGGTTGACCTAGTGATCCAATCAGGACCCTCTGCCGTTGGTGGGAAGGTCTCGAGTCTGGAGGCCCAGGGACTGGGAGACTGGAGACAGTGAGTCACCCTTGACACAAGGGGGCGGGAGAGAGCAGTGATGATCCATGGGCTAGAAACTGAAATAGAGCCTGGGTTGAGGAAGTGCCCTGAAGTAGGGAGGGTTGGGCAGTCTAAGGCAGAGGGTCTTGGAGTGAGATGCCTAGTTCCTCCACTTACATAGTATGGATTCTAAGGATGATCTCAGGCAATTTACTTACTTTCTATGCACCTATGTTCCATGGAGTGGAATTATAAGACCTATGTCAAAAAACTTTTGCATGTAATAAGTGAAATCCATATTTACCAAGAGTTTAAAATGGTACCTAACACAATGTGTGCTCAGTGAATAAATGCAGCTATAATGGTTATGATTAGGATGCTGCTGCCCTTTGTGCCTCACTGAAGGCCCAAGTGATCTGCCACCTCATCTCTGAGGCATCCCCTAGTGGCTCCCTGTGTGCCAGAGCAGGTCTCTTCTCTGAGCTGCTGGAGCATTCCTTTGTGGCACTTACTGCTTGTCACTGTGTGATACTGCATTGCATTTAGTTATGTTATATGCTTTAGTTGCATGATTATATGGTAAGTTCCTGGAGCAAAGAACTAGTGTCTGATTTGTTTTTCTCTTCCTGACACTGCCTTGCAATTCCTGTACATAGTAGATACTATATAAATTCAAAACCCCCCCATGGATTAATGCCTGAAAATACTTTAATAATTATTTTATAATCCAGTGATTTTCACAGCCTTTTCTAAAAATGGCTCAATTGGTTAATATTCAGGTTAAAGGGAACATGATTTAGGACTATAGAGTTGCCACTGCACCTAGGGGAAGGGTGGTTTGGTTGTGCTGTTCAGGTTCCCCTGCAATGTCTAGCAGAAGCTGGTGGGACGGGGTAGCAAATGCTCTTTGAGAAGCAACAGGATGGCCTGGACAGACCAAATTCTGAAGTGTAGATTTCAGCTCACCAAGTGGGTAAAGGCTGGATGATCTGTTCACAGAAAGAGAGAAACCTAATTTCACAGTTATTGGAACAACAAGAGAGAATCAGAAAATTGGATGAAAGAGTATGAAATTGCCATTTTTTGTAGGTCAAAAATGGTCAGATACCAGTCTTTTCATATGACTCAACCTTAATATTTATAGCAGAAATCTGATTATCTGGGCAACATATTCTGGTAGAACATTGATTACTGCAAGGTTTAACATACTCTCAGAAGGAGCATACCATGAACTTGTCCCCACCTTACAAGTTACTGACTTATCACGTATCAACCAACTTCTTGTCACAGCTGAGATAACATTTTGGAAGCCCCCACTAAGAAGCCGGCCAGCCGTGTACCTGTGGAAGCCCCAGATGGGTCACTGGGCCCATGGCAGACGAAGAGCAGGAGGCTGTGGTGTCCTGGAGCAGAGCCATGCCGGCTGCACAAGGGGTGCATGGGTGGTGACCAGCAGACAGAGTCCAGCCTGGGGGGACCCAGAAGTCTTTGAAGTCAAGGCTGGCTGGTGGAGAAAAAGCATCCCCAAACCAGGAATTAGACTGAGATTGTGGAAGACAACAAGGGACACCATACTGTACTTGGCCAGTACCATCAACAGACTGCGTTTCTCTCTCCTTAACTCTGGATAAGGCAGATTTTTATAAAGTTGTATTTTTAGAAGAAAGCAAGATTACATGAGTTGTAAATATTATGTAAAATGATGCTGGTGATACTCACTTAGAATAAAATCCTCTGACAGGGCAGTAAATGTTGTTAATACTTCTTTTATGCTTGCTGGAGCCTACCAGGAATATAGACCCCGAAGTCATTAAAAAAGAAACCAAAAAACCAAAGACAACCCGATTCTGAGGGAAGTTCTACACGAGTTCAACATGCATCTGTTTGCTTCCTTCTTTTTCCCCCCATTTTGTTGTCTGGAATCTGCTTTCGGTGAGTTTTTTCCCTAAGAATAACTGTGCGCATGATTTCTGCCTCTTTCTTTCCCCTCACTCCCTCAGCTACAGCCTCAGGCCTTCTTGCTGCTCCCGGAACGTGGCAGGCATGGTTCTTTCCTCAGAGCCTTGGCATGATCCCTCCTGCCCAGACTGCTGTCCCCAGAGATAGCTGCCTATCTTCCTCACTCTCTGCAGGCACGTGCTCAGAAGTCCCCTTGCTGGAAGGTCTTCTCTAACAGGCCTTCTTATTTAAAATGTTGTTATCTATTCCTCTTTGCAGTTTTCATTTTTTCCACTGCGCTTAAAAACATAATATATATTTTGTTTATTTGCATCACCTGTCTTCCTCCCTTTACCCAGCTAGAAGGTAGACTCCATGAGGGCAGACTTTTTATTATTTTTCAGAGGCAGGGTCTTGCTCTGTCATCCAGGCTGGAGTATGGTCTGATAACTCCTAGGTCCAAGCGATCTTCCCACCTAAGCCTCCCAAGTAGCTGGGGCTGTAGGCGTGAGCCACCATGCCTGACCTAGGGCAGCAATTTTTTTTTGAGACAGTTTATCACTCTCTCACCCTGGGTAGAGTGCTGTGGCATCACAGCTCACAGCAGCCTCAAACTCCTGGCCTCAAACGATCCTTTTGCGTCTGTCTACCTAGTAGCTGGGACTACTGGGGCCTGCTAGATTTTCAATTCTTGGTAGAGATGGGGTCTCAATGTTACTCAGGCTGGTCTCAAACTCCTGAGCTCCAGCAATCCACTTGCTTCAGTCTGCCAGAGTGTTAGGATTATAGGCTAAGGCAGGCATTTTTATCTGGTTTGGTTTTTTGGTGTGTGCTTAGGGCCTAGAAGAGCAGCTGCCACAGAAGAGGTATTGAATATACAAGTGAATAATAACTAACCTGAGAACTAATGTTTATAACTTGTTTCTCCTGTTGCTTCCTTCTTTAGATAGTTTCATCTCCAGAATAGCCACAAAACCTTTCCAGATGTGGAGAAATAGAACCGTTTCAAAACTGATTGCAGACTCAAGCATGTACACCTTTTGCAGATTCCAGATTGATTGTGGAGCAGATTTCAGCTTAGGTCCCCATTCATCAGCCTTTCCTTTAATGAAAAATATATATATATATACACATATATTTTGAGACAGAGTCTCACTATATTACCCTCTGTAGAGTGCCATAGCATCACAGCTCACAGTAACCTCAAACTCTTGGACTTAAGTGATTCTCTTGCCTCAGCCTCCTGAGTAGCTGGCACTACAGGTGCCCGCCACAACACCTGGCTATATTTTGGTTGTAGTTGTCATTGTTGTTTAGCAGACCTGGGCTCGAACCCAACAGCTTTGGGGTATTTGGTTGGTGCCCTACTCACTGCGCTACGGGCACCAAGCTGAAAGTATTTTTGAAAATGTAAGTTCCAGGCCTGGTGTGGTGGCTCACACCTGTAATCCCATACTCTGTCTCAAGAAAAAACTGTAGGTTCCTGGTTAAATAGGTGCCTAATCATTTCAGCATATTTCTAAAGCAGAGAAATAAAGTGTTTCCTCAATAATTCAATTTGCCACATATTTTCCAAGCTCCTACTATGTGCACGCTCCCTGTGCTCGTCCTCACAGAAATACTAAGGAGAAAAGCTAAGCCCCAGTACCTGCAGATTGATAAGAAGGTAGAAGGTAAGCAGAGAGAAACAGAAGAGAAGGCAGAATTTGGTAGCTATTGGTTTTACGATAGAATTCTTGCTTCTGCTTCTGTCTCCAGGTCTTGTTTTCTTAAGAACCAACACTTTCATGAAGAGAGACTTTCATGACACCCTCAGAAGTTTCCGCTGTGCTGCCTCCCAACCCCAGCCCCACCCACCACAGGAAGGGAAAGGGGGAAGTACAAGGTCAGAACAACACAGAGGGGCATTGGGGGCCTTGCGCTGCCTGAGAGAGACCAGCCTGCATTTTGTTGGGCACTCCAGCTGACACTGGGATAAACCTTGCTATGAGGGGGCAGGGGTACCTACTCTGAGCCCTGACAAACTGCCCAGCCCAGTTTGAGAAGCAGGGAAAAAGAAATGCTTACACTGGCATTGCAGAACTGCTTCCATCAGCCAGACAGAGCCTGGGAAGCCTGGTTCAGTCTCAGGGCATCCTGGATCCCCTAATAGTTAAGGTAAAGGTACCCTGTGGCCTTGGGGTAGTCAGTTCTCAAAGACAATCAGCACAGTATGAATTCTTTCATATTAGAGAAAAGAAAAAGTCTATACAAACTTTCTTGCACAGGAGTTAAGTTTGTGAGCTGATCATTCCCCCTACCCCACACTATATGTTTATAGATGAAGAGGAAAAAGTGACCATCATGAAGTAGTTTTCAGCCTGGGGAATAGAAGCCTGACACCCACCCAAGGTTTCTGTAGGGATAGGGCCATGTTAGAAGGTCCCAGGTGCTAGTGGGGTTCCTAAACGGGACAGTAGCGTTGGGTTAGGCAATCTGGAAAGACTTTGGGGAAGTGGTAGCTAGTACAGCTCTTAGACAAAGGCAAGGGAGTCCCAGACATGGTCCTACACTTCAGAGTGCACCACTCTGGTCCTCCACAATCCACTGAGGGAGATGGCCACCCTGGGTCTATGTCCCTCCACTCTAGACCTTACTTCAGATACCCAGGAACCTACAGTCCCCTGCCCAGTTGACTGAGGGCTGCTGAGGTCTACACAGCAAGCTCTTCTTTTGGCCCATCCTGCTAAGAGTAGACTGTGCTGCATGGGAGGGTCCTGCTGGGCCCAAGGGGCAGCCAAGAGGCAGTGTCTGGTGATGGAGCCTGAATGAAAGAGCCAGGGTGTTGAAATGTGGGCGTGAGGAGGATTGTGGTAGGGCAGGATGGAGCCAGGGTTGGGAAGAGAAGGAGGCAGGTCTCTGACCAAGGGCCAGGGGAGGAAGGGTGGAGGCCAGCTTTCTCTGTCCAAACCATCACAAAGTCTGACATTTTTAAATTTGACTTTGCTCTTCAAGGTCATCTGAAAGTATTTCTCAAGGTAGGAGGATAGAACATATTTAACCATTTGCTAGCTTGATTTATTCCTTTTAAATATCTGCATCTTTGGTCTGTGGGCCTCCATTTGTCATCTTGACTCAGCCATGCACATGTCACGGCTGGCCCTGAGAGTGTTTTTGGAGATGGGTTTTGAAGACTAGGAAGGATTTAGATGGGTGAGAAGTGGCAGGAGGTTCAGACATGGGTGTTTCCAGACAGCAGCGGGCAGAGCAGGGGGAGAACACCGTCATTGCTGCGGGCCTTTTGTCTACCAGGTCTTGTGACCTCCTCAGCCTGGGCTTTTCCTGCCTCTCAGGACTTACCTCTCCTTGTCCTCTTTGTGTTTCTGTGTTCCAGCCATCCTAGGCCATTTGGTTCCCAGGCACGCTCCACCCTGCTCCTCCTTCCCTGCCCCCATGTCCCCTCCCAAACGCTGATCCTGTTCACCTTCCTGCCCCTGAGATCTCCCTTAGACATCCTCCTCAGCGCGCACACGGCCCAGATCCCCTCTCAGTCACACTACTTTGAAACCACCTTCTCTGTCTCCACCAGACCCTGAGCTTCCTGCAGTTGAGAGTCAACGTGGGAGTGGCAGAAAGGGCCAGGCGGTTTCATTTTAGTTTACTTTTAACTTTAGTGATTATTACATCCTTAGAATAATATTTAGCCAGAAGAAAAAGTAAAAAAAGAATGAGAAAATGATTAACAGTGGTGGTTTAGTGTAGCAAGAAAAGTACTGTTTTTAAAAAGTTTTCTCAAGAGGCCTGAGTTCATATGGGTGTTCTTGCTCAGCTGATGTGTGTGCATTTGTGTGCATGTTTTTGTGAGTGTGTGTGTGTGTACGCCCATACCTTCCTGCACGGAGGGTGGGTGAGTGGGCGTCCTCATTTATGTCCAGAGGCTCCTCTAGTAAAGCAAGGGGCTGGGGTTCTTGGGGTTTTCAGTCCTGCAGGGAGACTGCTGGGGAGACCCCACAACTGGTCCTTCCCCCAAAGACAAGAGCGGCACTCTATACTTTGCTTACAAGTTGAGATGATCTATAGACAATTTCATCCTAAATTCCCAAACCTGAGCAAGAAAGGCTCTAAGTCACTGGGCTGCAGCTTCACAGTCCTCTCCAGGTCCTAATCAGGTTCTGTAAGTCTGTGAGAGGAAGTAGCAGCTGGGGCCTGGGAGGCAGGGGTATAGGGGTCAGGGGAATGCCTGTCACCAGCTGGGATCTGGGATCGGCTGTGACACCACATGTCTCCTTTCTTTGCCTCCTGCCCAGGGACTCACTCTCTGAGATATTTTCGCCTGGGCGTTTCAGATCCCGGCCGTGGACTCCTTGAGTTTATTTCAGTGGGGTATGTGGACTCTCACCCCATCACCACGTATGACAGTGTGGCTCATCAGAAGAAGTCAAAGGCCCCCTGGATGGCAGAGAATCTGGTGCCCAACCCCTGGGAGAGGTACAGGCAGCTGCTGAGTGGCTGGCAGCAGATGACCCAGGTGGAGCTGAAGCAGCTGCAGAGGCGCCATAACCACTCAGGTGAGAACAGGTGGATGTGACTGCTGCGCCGCCAGGCCCCACCCAGCACACGGCCCGGGCTGCCCTCCACCCTGAGCAGTTGCTGACCTGTACTCATGGTGGCTTTTGGCAAAGCCCGGGAAACCCCAGTTGCTGGAGGTCAGTGCCTCCCATCTGCCCTGTGCCTCTTCCAAGTGGTCGGTCCCCTCCCCACCCCCACCCCACCCATTCCCCTTCGGGTTCTGAAAAGCGTCTCCTCCTTTCCCATCCTGAGTTTGCCCAGTCTGTGCCTCGCTTCCTGGGGGCCCAGCGTAGTGACCGGCTCACTTAGGATAAAGACACTAATTTTCCCACGGATATCTCTGGCTCCTGCCTTTCTCTCTCTCTCCTGCACCACACTCAGAATAGCCAGAGTTTATCAATTGATCATGGCCCTGGTAGGATAACTCCCCAAGGCAGGGAACACCAGGTTCCTTTGGCAAGCGGTAGAGGCTCCACAGATACAGAAGGGGGGCTTCCCAGGGACTCAGTGATACCAGGCAGGACTGTGGGCTAACGTATTAGGGCAGACAATGGCCCAGTCACACCCCAGTCTGCTGTCTGGGAGCCCACTCTGCCCCTGTGCACACCTCCTGGCTGGCGTGTGGTCCAGGGCATCACACTTACCGGAGGATGACCGGCTGCAAGGTGCTGGAGGATGGAAGCACCCTGGGATAGCTGTAGATAAAGTGGCCCACTTCACCAAGCGGGCGTGGGAGGCCAATCAGCATGAGTTACAGTATCAGAAGAATTGGCTGGAGGAAGAACACGTCACTTGGCTAAAAAGATTCCTGGATTATGGGAAAGATGTGCTCCCAGAACAGCTAAAGGGGAGAGAGAGGCCTGTCCCCGCACCCCCAGAACAAGGGTTCTGTGCACACCTGCCATCAATCTACCCTGAAGTCCATGTCTTTGGTTGGACTATTGTGATTTGTGACTCCCCAGGAGAACTTCCCCCGGTTACTTTTTAGCAGCATTGTGACAATATTTAGTAATTCCACTTGTCTTGACAGAATGGAGGGACTCCAAGGACTCCGTCCTTTTGAGGGATCCAGGGAGGCAAATTCTTCCACTCCTGTCAACCGTAAGCCAGGAATTACTCTGGGTGGTGGAGCAGTTCTCACGACTTATTTAGTAACAGCAGCAGTAAGAGAGAAAATCTGTACTGAACAGAGAAGAGAGTCTTTTTTTTTTTTTTTTTTTTTTGAGATGGAGCCTCAAGCTATCCCCCTGGGTAGAGTGCCATAGCATCACAGCTCATAGCAACCTCCAACTCCTGGGCTCAAGCGAGTCTCCTGCCTCTGCCTCCCAAGTAGCTGGGACCACAGGCCCCGGTCACAACGCCCGGCCAT
>CAUYQV010000598.1:0-10692 GCA_963574575.1 Galagoides demidoff
GCAAACATGAAGGAGGTAAAGTCTCCTTCTTTCTTAATGGCTGCATAGTATTCCATAGCGTACATATACCACAATTCATTGACCCATTCATGGATCAATGGGCTCTTGAGCTTCTTCCATGACCTAGCAATTATGAATTGGACTGCAATGAACATTCTGATACAAATATCTTTATTGTAGTGTTATTTTTGGTCTTCTGGATATATACCTAATAGAGGAATTAAAGGATCAAATGGCAGGTCTATTTTTAGTTCTTTAAGTGTTCTCCAGATGTCTTTCCAAAAGGAACGTATTAGTTTACATTCCCACCAGCAGTGTAGAAGTGTTCCCTTTTCTCCACAACCACGCCAGCATCTGTGATTTGGGGATTTTGTGATTTGGGCTTATCTTACTGATAAAGTTCCCAAGAATGGAAGAAAAAGTATCTAATGTACTTAGCCCTACTATGAAACTTATTTATACCTTTCATGGGAAATCTATAACCCAATTTTAGCCCAGGAATATGGGGAGAAGGGAGAGGGAGAGGAGGGAGGGGGAGAGGGTGGGTGATTGGTGGGATCATGACTATGGTTCATCCTATAAGGGTATATGTGAATCTCTCTAAATACAGAATATAAATGTCTTAACACAATAACTAAGAAAAAGACAGGAAGGCTATGTTAACCAGTTGGATGAAAGTATTTCAAATTATATACAGAAACAGTACACTGTACCCCATGATAGTATTAATGTACACTGATATGACTTAATTTAAAAAATTAGAAATATAAATAAATAAATAAATAAATAAATAAAATTGCAAATTTTGTCTTGTCACTTCCCTGCTACCCTTCAGCAACGGCTCCCAGTGCACACTCAACAAAATCCTAAATCTTTAGCATAACAGGCAGCGAGTTACCTGGGTCCTCTGTGCCTTAGACCACCCTCCCTGTTCACATGCTCTTGCCTCATGAGCGTTATTTCTGTGTCTTAAATGGGCCGACCTCTTTCTCACCTCAGGGTCTTCACACACGCCAGCCCTTTCCCAATTCGTCCTCTAGCTAATTCCTGTGCATCCTTCAGGGCTCAATTTGATGTTACTCTATGGGGAATACACACCCTAGACCTCATGTAAACTCACCCCCTATGTACATGATACATTCTCTAAATTATCATGTCAACTAACCTTATGTTCCTAAATAATGGCTGGTTCACCTAAAACATTAACCATGCTCCCATTAGAATATGATATCACATTCAATATGTGTCAGCCTAGAAAAGCAACTAGAAGGCTCACACCTATAGTCATTCTTATCATTTTCATATACTTAAAGGAAAAAAAAGCATTGTATATCAGTTACATTAAAGTTAGTAAGAAGAGTTAACATAGATACTAATTAAATGACTTATTGATTACCAGATATCATTTCAGGGACTTTTTTTTTTTTTTTGGATCACCCCAGGCTGGTTACAAACTCCTGTGCTCAAGTGACCCTCCTGCCTCAGCCTCCTAAATAACTTTGATTACAGGTGAGAGCCACCACACTCAGCCAGCTGAGGATCTTAAATTTCTTCACTTATATTCCCAGAAAAACTAGGAGACTGGGAATACAAACACTATTTCTTTGTACAAAAGAAATGGGATCCAAAAATTAAGTAATTTATCAATGGTTTACTGCAAATATCAAGCAATTTTTCACATAACAATAAAAAATCCTTAGAAAATCTCTATTAGTTAGATAAGGAGATACATTATTAACCTCATTACATAAAGAAAGTCTAACCACCTAGAGATGGTTTCTGACTGTCATCCAGAAAAGCAGAGGCGGGCCAGGAACAGAAAAAGATCCTGAGACCCCCTGGGTCATTTTCGTGCCCTCTCAGCCATAGTGCAGACCAAAGGAAACCGAGGAGAAGCTTTCAAAAAACCAGATGCTGATTTAATCTGCCGAGTAGAGTTATCCATTGGATTCAGTCATGAGCTTTCATTCTACACAGAAGACGTTTTCTTTATTTTTCGGTAGGGGGATAATTTCCTGTTGAAAACCTTAATATTCAACTAGGGGTTAGGTCATGATTTAGCCCATCTAATTCTAGCCCTTTAATACTGATACACAGGTCAATATTACTAAAATTCAAAACCTATTTTTATTTCTAGAAGTTTTCTTCTGGTAAAGGTTACTGAGCACTCTATCATGAAAACAGTAAAGTAATATCTCCAGAGGTTTAAGTAGAATCTGAGGGTCAAGTGGGCACACAGAAAGCTGCAGCACTGGATGTAACATTTAGGAAATGTGACTTTGAGTTCTAACTCTACAGAAGGGTAAAAACAATTAACAGATTTAAAAGCTTTTTCAGCTATTCAGAGAAAGTCATCTGTACTGCTGATTCAGTGGGCGTCACTCACCACCCTCACCACCTTCACCTTTCATCCCACTTGGCAATCAGGGATACAACGTTTGGAACCTCCTGTGAACTTCAATCCTCTAAATGCTATCAGCCAAAAAAGTAAAAATAAAACAAAACCAAACAAAATCTCACCAGCAAGCTCACCACAACAAAGGAGGCCTCATCTGGCCTCTATTCTATTCTTACTTTCACCTTCGTCAGACCCAATTCTCAATTCCCCTAATGACTCTGAATCTCCTGGTAGTAAAAATCGGCAAATGTTTAGCTGAGATTAGAATACACAGTATCGTTTCCATATTGCTACATAATCTCATTTAATTAGCAACTAAGTTACATAATAGCCAGCAGAGAGAATTGTTCGGGTCTGTGCTGCAGAAAGGGTGAACCCATTTATATGGCACCTTATACATACGAGAGACTCTCCAGTCCTCCTCCCTGGGGGAAGACACCGCACACTTGAATCTGTTCTCCAAAAGAAGCAATACTGCAGGCTTTATTAGACAGTAGGCAAGCATTTACACAGTTTATCCAGTATACAGCTGTCGTTAATATACCTCTTCTTGGAAAAAAAAAAAAGACATTTTAATAAATTAGGGGTAACACGTATCAGAGCATTCTAACCATGAGCATTAGATCTCACACCGAGAGCTTAGAGGGTCAGGATGAGTTCAAAGAGAAGCAGGCTATGGGCTTTGGGAAATGCCATTTGGCCATTTCTGGCCAAATATAAATTACTTCTTTTCCAATATAAGAAGCAGTAGGTAAACATGGTTAGGAAGACAAGGGATAGAGGTTGGGAGAAATGAATTAAGCAAATAAACGACACTTAGTCCAGTTAGAACTTTAAGAAAGAATAGTAATCAATGAAAATTATTGGTAAAGCTAAATCAATCAGAAAGAACGCAGAATAGAGTGGTGTGGTATAAAGTCAAGCCCAGCAGCAACACTGTCTTTGGTAATCGTTACAAAGGGTCTGTGTCCCTTTACTGTTCCATTATTCCCATTTTACAGAGAGAAAAACTCAAAGTTCAAACTGCACGTTGCTTTCTTCATTTATCCAACAATCTGGCAACAGAGCAAGGTTTGAACTTTTATTCTCAAATCAACACTTAACCACTGTGCTTTGACACATAAAGAAACAACAGAGACTCCCCAAAATAAACATCAAACCTAGTAAGATGCTTCTAAAAAGAAGCCCCATCTACAGACAAGTTATTTCAGAATTTCTGGATCTTTGCAAAACCCAACCCAAGCACCAAGTTTGTTAGGACAGAAAGTGGCTTCAAGAAGGCTTTAGACCACATTGTCCTACTAGGGAATTCTCTACAATTGGAAAACTGAGACGGGAGGTCTGATTCCAGTTTCAAAAACCCATGGAACTCTCATCAGATTTCCTTGAAGCAAAAGAAATCTCTACATAAATATTTAACTTCTCTGATGCACCAAGGTGTCACGCAGCAGCTGAGCTGAGAGCTGCTTGCAGAACCTCTGGCGCAAGTTCAGTTGAGGCCGGGAGGAGAAAAGAGCAGGGAACTGGGAGAGGCCTGTGTGGGCTCAACCTGCTCCGGGAAATCTAAGCTGCTCCTCTGTATCAGCCTTTAAACACCTCGCTTTCCAGTGCGTGGAGACATTGTTTCTTTCAAAGAGGCTTTTCCTTCTGCAGCGGTGGCCTAAGTGTTTCCTCTGCACACCCCGTTTCGGAGCAGTTAGAGTGAACAGAGGAGAAGAGGGCAGCAAAATGCAACTGGACACTCATGTCCAGCGCTCAGAATAGCCGTCGCCCAGACTCGGGCCCTCCCTTCCCATCCAATAGGCTTTCCTCTACTCCTTCTCAGCAATCACATTTTTACCACTGTAATTATTAACAAATGTCTACCCATTTTTTTCTTTAGAATGCTACCTCCCCTAATAGACATTAATAGAGCATCATAACATCCTCTAGCAAAAAACAGGGTTAAGTCATTATGATTTCATGGCTGTAAAATGTTGTGGTCTTGACCTCAAAAAAGACAAAAGCCAACATTTCATCATTGTAGTTTCTCCCTTCAAAAGACAGAATAAAAGAATGACAGAGGATGAGACAGAAATGTTTTAGGGGCTTTTCTTTTAAGTATAAACATACAAATAATATAAATGTCAATGATCTTTGCAAACTTTTAAATCAAGAATATAAGAGGATTATAATTCTACATATGCTTTATTTAGTTATCTTATATATCATTTAGTCATTCTTTTTTTTTTTTTTTTTTTTTTTTGCAGTTTTTGGCCAGGGCCAGGTTTGATCCCGCCACCTCTGGTATATGGGCCTGGTGCCCTACTCCTTTGAGCCACAGGCACCGCCCTATTTATTCATTCTTTTAACAAATAATTAGTGAATATCTATGTCCCAGAGCCTGTCCTGCTTTTTACTTTTATTTCCCCTCCCCTCCCCCGAAAATCTTCCTGTACATTGCTTTCATTTTCAACAATCTCTCTTAATGTCCACCAATAGCCATGAGAATATATAGAATTATTCTTCCATTCAGACAAGTGGGAACCTATTTACTGGGTTAAGTTTTGAATGTAAGAGGAAAACCACCACCATATATCACAACAGCTTTAAGAGAGCACTAGTCAAGCTCCAAAAATGGAGACCTGTTTCGACTGCAGTTGCCCTACTGTGCTTTCTGTCCCCTGTGTTGTTTATTGGACTTGATGTTAAGAAGAGGCCCCTCCTCGCCACAGTCAGACTTGCCAAGGCTGCAGGGAGTTACCTAGCCCTGCAGAGCCAAAGCCTTATCTCAAAGGATAAGGTGGAGTTTGCTCTTTTCCCTTATTGTGAAACTTGAGAATATTAAGTAATATGTTTATAACATACAGATCCAAAATCTTAACTGATTTTTTTTTTTTTTTTAAGAATAAAACATCCGAGGCCAGCTGCACTGGCTCATGCCTGTAATCCAGTCTGGGAGGCTGAGGCAGGTGGATTGCCTGAGCTCAGGAGTTTGAGACCAGCCTAAGCAAGAGTGAGACCCCATCTCCAAAAATTGCTGGTCATTGTGGCAGGTTCCTACAGTCCCAGCTACTTGTGAGGCTAAGGAAAGAAAGGATCACTTCAGCCCACGAGTTTGAGGTTGCTGTGAGCTGTGATGCTACAGCACTCTACCCAAGGTGCCAAAGTGAGACTCTGTCTCAAATAAAAAAAAAAAAGAAGAAGAAGAAGAAAGAACAAAACATCCACCACATTTCCTCCTGTTTGGAAAAAGCTACTTGGGGCACCTTCTCCTGTCAACCTTGGTTCACCCAATAAAATTTGGCAGTCCTGCTCGCTCCCCCAGTTTCATGTCATTTTCTATCTGACATGAAAACCACGGGTTGTTCCTCAGGGCCAGCACTGCCAGACCCTCCTGGTAACGCTGACTTATCATCTACAGACCAATATGTGAAGTGTGGAAGGGGCTGACTAGGCAGGAACTGAAGCCCTTTGATAAAACTCAAATAGGAGTATCTGAAATGCTGACATTTTAAAGTACATTATCCATAGTAACCACTCCCTGTCAAAAATGTTAACTTCATCAAACCATACACCATATAAGGTAACCAAGGTAAGAAGAGATATCACAGCTTCTGTTTATTTTAAAAATTAAAATTGACATTTGTTTTCCTTTTGAAAGAGTATCTCTTTAAACCATTGACACGTGAGGAAAACTATGTGGCAATGAGGTTTAGGCCTTTAAATATAGACCACACAGATAAATTCCAATCTGTTCCTCTTCTGACTGACTTTGTTCAGTTTAATAATGCAGTTGATGGTTTTCAACTGAGTTTTTAGGATGTGGGTTAAGTGTCATTCTGCCCCCTGGGAAGTGAGCTGAAGTGCAAAGTGAAGTCTGTCCCCACAATCTCTGTCTCCTCTGAACCACAGCACAGCAGAAGAGACCAGGCAGTGCTGGCTCCTCTTGCCTTCAGTCCAACTACTCTAAATTAGGGGACCCGAAGAAGGATTTTAAAAGCATGAACATTTCAAAGTACTAAGAGCTTAGCCATCTTAATTGCTTATTGAGGATATATTTTACTTCTGTGAATTACTGTAAAACACTTTTATTTTAAGCTTACTCCTGCCAGCTGCACTGCAATATACCTCAATGTTTAGTGTGGAAGAAAAATAACTATTTAGATAAAAGGATACGAAGCTGATAATATAAATGGAAACTGTTCCAGCTCCTTGCCCTTTGAATTACTGATCTTTAAAACTGGAGCATTTGTTTCTGTCATAAATGTACCAGAAACTCAGCAACTTCAAAATAGAGATAATCATTTGTCATTTGCTGTCCTTTAAATATACCCTTCTCCACACAACTAAAAGTACAAGCTGGGCTCACATCCTTAAGAAAAACATTCACATTTCCCACTCAAATGTGAATCCTCATCAAAGGTCTCGGCCAGCGAGTCGTCCAGTTTCTTCTTTTCAACCACCGGGATCATGGATGTGCCATCACGCCCATGTCCATGTCAACTATTTTATACAATTACCTAGAGCAACTATAAATTTTAAGTCATCCCACTCCCAGTGATGAGGCCACATGAGAAAGAGGAGGGTCAACTGGGAGGACGCCAAATTAGACATGAACAATTCCTAACTGTAGTTTTCTGACTTTTGTAGGAGAGTCTGCAGTGATAGAATTTACCCACTGAATGATGACACCGTACGCCACCACCCCGCAGGGCCTCAGGACACAGCAACAGTCAAGTGAGCATGCCTAGCAGAGATGCCCTCAGCCCAGGCACCGTCAGCATACGTGACAGTCACTAATACATCCAGACCTCATGCACGGTGAGTGCGGGGAGGTGCACCACGTCCATGGGGCGAGCCTCCTCAGTTACCTACGTGGACGTTTTTGCCATTTTTGTTTCTCCTTAAACCTGGAACCAGATTTCTAAAATATTCATTTACATTGTTGTCTACATTTTGTGTTTGAAAATCCAGGGAAATATTTCAGGAACTACACTTCTTAACCAAAGCCTTAAGATACCGCGCCTGACACCTATGCAGTAGCCTACAGATCTCATCGCTCAAGACATGATTCACAGCTAGATGAACTCAGCTAAAACCTTCTTCTCAAAGGAAAACATACACACAGGGTACATCTTGTTCTCAAGCTTTTTTTCTGCTTAATTGTCCTACAAGTACAGAGTGCTTACTCAAACCTACGTTTTTTAATATCCTTATACTATAACTTTAATACTTTTCTCTTCGACACTGAGACCAGGCCACTACAATAAAGATTTAACTTCCAGGATTCTAAGAATCTTAAGACAAAAGTTTTACTATTTAGCTTTCACCAACTGGACATTTTCCCACAGTCCTATTGTAAAAATGCAAGGAACCCAGAAAACAGTATGAAAGAAAATACTGCAGTTTCCGTTTTCCTAAGAAACTCAGGCATCACATTCTTAATAGTCTCAGAAGCATAAATGCAGGAAGCTGGGGACTGGTAGGGTTGGGGACACCAATCTTGTAACAACCATGGGTAGAAGAGACTTGCTGCAGAGACGAGGGAAGCACCCTAGCGGCTGCCACTTGGGCTGCGCCAGGCAGCACGGGAGCATTACACGCCCAGGAGCACACAGAGTTCACACTGCAGAGAATCACTCCACAGCAACCACACCCACTCGCCTGCCCCAAGCCCACCACCCTCCAGACTGTGGTGGGAACTAAATGCTTCCCAATGAAACTAGTCTGACCAGAGTTCTCCAGGTCACATATGAATTGTCTCTTAGGCAACTTTAAAATGTGGAATTGATCACAATTCACCTGCAAGTTCATTTAACTTTAAGTACTGCCTAGAACCCTGATTATTTTTTTTAATCTCAATGTAAATAACAATAACATATATCTGTGATGCCTTCATATAATAATTACTTTAATAAATATTTATTAAGCCTTGTCTTCTCACTACCAAATAAAAAACATTATTCTCACATTACTGATAACTCAGACAAGAGAAAGGGAGCACACTCTGACACTGTCACCACAGCACATACAATATGACGCTTCTTTGGTTTTTAACAAGTACTAGGGAAGATTAACAAAAGAAGTCTGGGAGGTTTTTCAGTAAAAACTTCTTGCCCATCCTTTCCTAACTGACACTCATCACATCCACAGCTTAGGCCCATTTTCCTGGCCATGACGGCATCACTCTCATCAGATTTGTTCTCCATCACAGAGCTACAAGTAAGAATATCAGAAGGTGCTACCAAAGACATTTATATAAATCCAGCAGCTTTCCTGAAATAGTCCTGGAAGGTGGTAGCATTATATTTATTTTTGAGGGAGAGGCACAACTAACATAGGCACCTGCTTTAAAATAAGGCTTTTTTTTAAACCTGGCAAAACCACACTGATCCAGACTCTGATGCCCAATAAAGTGCTTAAAATTACTTTCTGTGTGGAACCAAGATGTGGAGATTAAAGAAACTCTATAGAAAGGGTCTGGTGCTCAGTTTTAGAAATACAAGCTACATGGACCGTCTGAGTGCTGCTACCTCCAGAGACACACGTACGTGGACACACGCTCCCCAGACCCACAAAGCTCACCTTCTACTTCTTCTTCATCACACACATGCTTGAGGAAGGAAGCCCCTCTGTCCAGGACAGCTTCATCCTCCATCCTGTAGTAATAAAAAAGAAAAAAAGAATGCTCAGACTTCTCCTGGAGCGAGGCACTGGGAGCAGCCCAGCTCCTGGGCAGGCCGGCCTGCGAGCTGCTGTTCATGTTGGCAGAACACTGTTCTCTGTCAGAGTCACTGTTCCTCCGGCGTCTGCTGCTCCTTCAGGCAGCTCCTCTGGAGAACGTGCGGGCGCCACATAGCTCCGTTCTAACCTTGAGAGGGCACCCACATAGACAGGCAAGAGGAGACAATCCAGATCCTATAGGCTGGATGTTGGGGGCTCTCCCCTTTGGGGTTTAAAAAAAAGAAAAGGATGAAAGAGGAAAGAAATACCAAGAGAGGAAGTTTGGTGTGTCTGGAGTGCTCGTGATGACCGTCTGTGGAGATCCAGCCTCAGTGCTCAGCTCTCTAACCGCCCACTGCATGAATGTATACCCTCACACACATGCACACCCACCCCCGCGCAGAGCGGCAGGGAGCGGGGCTGGTGCACGGTGGGAGCCCAGCCACAGCCAGCCTCTGCATACCAGCACAGCCCAGTCTCAGTGGAGTGGCAAGCTTCGAGTCACATGTTGGCCTTACGGAAATCTGACATCTGAGGATTATTCAGCAACCCAGCTTCGGCCGTAGGCACATAGACGTGCTCCCCATTCATTCATTTTCCATACTGTTCTTCACGTCCTTCTCTAAGTGTGTTTTCCCCTGTTAACTCTTCCCTGGAGGGCACAAAGGTCTTCATTTTCCAACCACACTGCGCTGTCCTCCGTCTCCTTACATAATAGGATCCACTCTGCAATTTCATATGCTAAATAAGTCCTCAGAATTCATCCAAGGAACGATAGCGTCCCCATGGCCTCCCCATGGCCTCCCCATGCCAGACATGCTTCTAGTTTACGGAACGAGTGAAGCTTTATTTCCAGACTCTGCAGCTCCTTTTCACTGCATTAACTGATACACAGAATTCCATGAACTCTATTTATAGCAAAAGCTGAAAGAAATCCTGAATTGCTCAAATGCTGCTTGTGTAGTACTAGAAACAAAGAACTTTGGGGACAGCTGCTCTGTGTCATACCGTGCCCAAGCCCCGCCAGAGAACCAAATGTTCACTCTGCATTCTGTGCATCCCATTATGTGCTCAGGCGTTGAGCAGGGCCTGCCTTCCATACTGTCTGTCTAACTTACTCTTATGCTTCAGGTATTTGTTATAATCTATGCACTAAATTCCTGTTTTCAGCCTTTCTATTTTAGGAGCACACAAAGCAACCATCACACCATAGAAAGTTCAAAATTTGTTGTCAGGTAGTCCTGGGTTTAAAAAGCCTAATTCTACTACTCAGTAGCTGTGTCATTTACCATAAAGTATTCAATGTTTTTAAGCCTTGATTTTTCCGTCTATGAAATTGGTACCTGGGCTCGGCACCTGTGGCTCAATCGGCTAAGGCGCCAGCCATGTACACCTAAGGTGGCGGGTTCGAATCCCCAGCCCGGGCCCACCAAACAACGACGGCTGCAACCAAAAAATGGCCGGGCATTGTGGCAGGTGCCTGTGGTCCCAGCTACTTGGGAGGTGGAGGCAGGAGACTCGCTTGAGCCCAGGAGTTGGAGGTTGCTATGAGCTGTGATGCCATGGCACTCTACCCAGGGGGATAGCTT
>CAUYQV010000600.1:0-12714 GCA_963574575.1 Galagoides demidoff
GCACCTGTGGTCCCAGCTACTTGGGAGGCTGAGGCAGTAGACTCGCTTGAGCCCAGGAGTTGGAGGTTGCTGTGAGCTGTGATGCCACAGCACTCTACCCAGGGGGAAAGCTTGAGGCTCTGTCTCAAAAAAAAAAAAAAAAAAGAAAGAGCAGAAGATATTAACAAAAGGAAGAACATGCCATGCTTATGACTGGGAAGAATCAACAGTGTGAAAATTTGTATACTACCCAAAGCAATCCACAGTTCAATGCAATTTCCATTAAAATACCATCATCACACTTTCAAGATTTAGAAAGAATAATTCTTTGTTTTATATGGAACCAAAAGAAATCCCACATAGCCAAGGCAATTCTTTGTAATAAAAACAAAGTTGGGGTTATCACCCTAAATAGACTTTCAGCTATTCTACAAGGCCATACTCATAAAAACAACATGGAATTGGCACAAAAATAGAGATATTGACATTTGGAACTGAAGAAAACCATGAGTTGAAACTAACCTCCTACAGTCACCTGATCTTTGATAAACCAAACAAGTACATACACTGGGGAAAAGAATCCCTATTCAATAAATGGTGCTGGGAGAACTGAATGACCACATGTAAAAGACTGAAACTGGGCCTGCACCTCTTGCCACTTACAAAAATTGATTCAAGATGGTAAAAAATGTGAAATTAAGGCATGAAACAATAAAAATCCTCAAAGAACATGTAGGGAAAACACTTGAAGATATTGGTCTGGGGAAAAAAATTTATGAAGAAGATTTCCATGGCAATAACAACAACAAAAATAAACAAATGGTACTTAATTAAACAGAAATTAACTGAAAAACTTCTATACAGCTAAGGAAACAACAAGTAAAGCAAACCAGACAACCTTCAGAATGGGGGCAGATACTTGCATATAATGAATTAGACAAAAATTTGATAAGTAGGATCTATAGAGAACTCAAATTAATTAACAGAAAAGACCTCAAAATTGCATATGTCACTGGGTAAGAGAGATGAATAAAATGTTCTCTAAAGAAGACAGACAAATGACTAACAAACATATGAAAAAATGCTCAGTGTCTCTAATCATGAGAGAATTGCAAATTAAAACTGCCCAGAGTTATCACCTAACCCTACTGAGAATGGCCCACATTACAAAGTCTCAAAGCTGCAGATGCTGGTGTAGATGTGGAGAGAAGGGAACAATTTTACACTGCTGGTTGGACTACAAACTAATACACCCTTTTGGAAGGAAGTATGGAGAATCCTCAAACAACTCAAATTAGACCACCTATTTGCTCCTGCAATCCCATTACTGGGCATCTACCCAGAAGGAAAACCAAAAAAAAAAAAAAAAAAAAAACCCTTTATCATAGGGAAACTTGCACTAGACTGTTTATCACAGCTCAATTTACAATCACCAAAATGTGGAAATAGCCTAAATGCCCACCAACCGAGGAATGGATTAACAAGTTGTGGCATATGTATACCATGGAATATTATTGAGCCACTAAAAGTGATGGAAACTTTACATCTTTTGTATTAACCTGGATTGAAATGGAATACATTCTTTTTAGTGAAGTATCACAAGAATGGTGACACAAGAATCCAATGTACTCTATTCTAATATGAAGGCAGGAGATGAACCAATACAAGGAGGTTGAGTGGATGAGCAAGTAGGAAGAGGGGAGGATCAAGGGGGATAGTGAGTCATAGTGTATGTCACACCTCTTGGGATGGGACACCATCATAAGAAGGACTTTAACAAATGCAATCAGTGTAGCCTAGTATTTTGTACCCTCGCTGAATCCTAAACAGTAAAAAAAAAAAAAAAAATTAAAAAATTAATTTAAAAAATTGAAAAATAGGCCTAAAAATCAATAAAAATATAGATATCTTGAAGAATATTAACAACCCAACCTAACTGACATTTATAAAACAGTCTATCCAACAATACAAAATATGCATTCTTTAGAAATGCAATAATATTTACCAAGATTCATTTTCTAGGCCACAAAACAAATCTCAACTTTATTTATTTATTTATTTATTTTGAGTCAGAGTCTCACTTTGTCCCTATAGGTACAGTTCCATGATGTCATAGCTCATAGCAACCTCAAACTCCTGTACTCAAGTGATTCTCTTGGCTCAGCCTCCCATGTAGCTGGGACTACAGGCACCTGCCATAATGCCTAGCTAATTTTGTTGTTGTTGTTTGTATTTTGTTTCAGTTTGGCTGGGGCCGGGTTCGAACCCATCACCTTCAGTATATGGCACTGGTGCCCTACTCACTGAGCCATAGGCCCCATCCATGCCTAGCTATTTTTTTGAGACTTGGTCTTTCTCTTTACTCAGGCTTGTCTTGAACTCCTGAGCTCAAGCAATACACCCACCTGGCTACCCAGGGTGCTAGGATTACAGATGTGAGCCACTGTACCTGGACTTAATATATTTTAATAGTCATGTTCAGAAAAAGTATATTCTTTGGCTACAGTGGATTTATATTAGACATAATAACAAAAATATGTATAAAATATTCTTAAGTACTGTATTTGTACGTGAAATAAATAACTATAAATAATTCATGGAATAATAAAAATAAAATTAATATTAGAAATCATTTTAAATTGAATGTCAATGAAAACACAGTACATAACATTTTACACATGTGGATGTTAGTTCTTACAGTGAAATTAATGACAGTAACTGACTCTATTAGGAAATATAAAAGATCTCAAAGGAATGACCTCAGTTTCTACTTTAAGAAACAGGAAAAAAGGGCAGATTAATACAATAGGTATCTGACAGAAATAAACAAAACAAAACAAGAAGGAGAAATCAACAAAATGAAAATAACCAAATAATAGAGAAAAAGGAGTAAGACAAAAACCTGGATTGGTAGTCCTTTAAGCCAGATTAATCTTTAAAAAACAAAGTGAGTCATAAACTACAAGAAATGGGACTGAGAAAGGCATCATTGCTATAGATTTGGCAAATATTTAAAGTAAAATGAAGGAATAAGATGAACAACTTCATAGCTATACAACTGAGAAAGTCTGACAAAATGGAAAAATGTCTTAAAAGAGAATAACTATCGTCATTTGCTCAAGAAAAAATATACAACCTAAATAATCCCATATTTATTAAAGAAATTTAATGTTTTACTAAAAGTATTTTTGTTTTTTTTCAGACACAGGCTTACTCTGTTACTCTGAGTGCCATGGAATGAATCATCATAGCTCAGAACAACCTCAAACTCTTGGGCTCAAGCAATCCTCTTGCCTCAGCCTCCCAAGTAGCTGAGACTACAGGTGCCCGCCACAATACCAGCCAATTTTTCAATATTCAGTAGAGATAGGGTCTCACTTTTGGTCAGGCTGGTCTCAAACTCCTGAGTTCAATCAGTCTACCCATCTTGGCCTCACAGAGTGCTAGGATTCAGGTGTGAACCACCTCACATGGACCAATAAAAATACTCTTACAGACGAAACTCCAGATCCATATAGCTTTATTGGAAAATTCTATTAAACATTTGAGAAAGAAATAATACCAATTCTACATGATTTTTTGTTCCAGGAAATTAAGAGATAAATGCTTTTTAACTCAATCTATAAAAGTTAGATTAATATGAAATCACACCAAAGATGTTACAAGTAAAGAAACAGAGGTGCAAATAAGCTTATTAAAATAATAGAAAATTTTATTCAAAAATACACAAAAGTGATCATATAACTTTAAATGATGTTATCTAAGGAATGCAATGTTGATGTAATTAAATCAACTCATATCATTCCTCATACAAACTAAAAAAAACGTGATTGCCTCAGTAGACACTGAAAGAACAATTGAAAAATTTAACACACATTCCTGATAAAAATTCTCAGCAAACTAAGAATGGAACCAAACAGCCACAACTCAATGAAAGACTTGATGAAAGACAAAAACTTTCAGCATGTATTTCATGATGAACGTTTGAATGCTATAGTCCTAGATCTTTCATGCTAAAGTCAGAAAGAAGGCAAGATAGTCATGCTTATCATTTCTATTTAATATTTGACTGAAGGTTCTAGCCAGGGCAGGTAAGTAAGTAACTAGTAATCTTTTCTGAAATAAGACTAAACTCATATATAAAAGTGCTTATACTTGAGGGCAGAGGATTATCTATATAAAACATGTAGTGAAATCTACAGAAGAGTTACTAGAATTGCTTTGACTGTCACTAGATCAACATCAAAAAATGAATTTTATTTCTCTTCTAGTACAAATCAATTCCTATACTATAGCAACTATGAGAACTCAAAGCAAAAAGAACTATAACATTTACACTTGCATCAAAAATTTGAAATATCTATTTATAAATTTTTTCTGAAAATGTTTATTACCCTCAACATAGAAACTAGAAAACATGTCTGCTAGAAATCAAAGACCTAAATAAATACATGGAGAGATATAGCATGCTTATTTGTTAGAAAACCAATTATAGTTAAGGTGCTAATATTCCCAAATCAATCTACATATTCAATTTAATAGAGAAACAAAAACCCACAAATATAAAGAAAACTGATTTTGTAAAAATGTCTAAAGGTGGTTTGGTTGCATATTAATAATCGCAAAAAATGGTCCTGGTAAAGTGGATATGCATATACCAAAAAAAAGCTTCAATTCATTTCTTATTACCTGAGGAAAATAATAGATCATAATTTCATAAGTCATCAATGTACAAAAAGTTGTAGTCCAAATATATTTAGAACAGGCAAAATAATAATATGGAAACAAACAACTCGCCAAAAAAATGTGTAACCATTGTGAAGAGACACATCACCTAAAAAGATACGCTGATGAAAAATAAAAACATAGAAAGATGCTCACCATCATTAGTCATTAGGGAGCTGTAATCTACAACCATGAAATAGCGTTATATATCCATGAGAGAGGGTCCCCCAAGGAGAAGTAAATACACTTGAATAATACTATGACAAACAAAGAAAATTCCAAGCTCAAGTGGATTCCATGTTAAATTCTAACTACATTTGAGGAAGTCATAATGCAAATTTTGTATAATATATTCAGGAAAGTAGGAGAGGGAACACTTCCAAATTCATTCTGAGGACAGTATTATCCTAATGGCACAGATAACTGTGAAACTACAAACCAATACCCCTCAAAACCCAAATATAAACATTAAAGATACTTATAAAATATTAATAAGTGGAATCCAGCAATAAATTTTAAAAAATGATACATCAAATCATGTGGGGTTAATCTTAAGAAAGCAAAGTTAGTTCAACATCTTAAAATCAATTAATTCACCAACAGGTTAAATAAGAAATGTCATGTATTTACCTCAATAGATGCAGAAAAATTGTGACAAAACATCTATTCATGGGAAATAAAAAACTGAGTAAAATATTTCCTTAATATAATAAAGGGCAATTGCATACAACCTATAGTATCATCATATTTAACAGTGAGAAACTGAACACTTTTCTCCTAAGAGCAGAAACAAGAAAAGGGTGTTTCTTTTTTCTCCACCACTACTATTCAACATTTTATGAAATAACCAGTGAGCATAATATAGCCATAAAATAAAATCATACAGATTGAGAAGGCAGAAAGAAAATATTCTGTATACAGGTGTCATACTTGTCTATAAGAATAATCTACAATATCTTAAGAAAATGATAATAAATGAGTTTAGTATGATCTTAAGCATTTAGGTCAAAATACAAAACGTATTCATACTTATGTGAATACTTCAAACACTTATATGGAAAGACTCATGAGAGCTTTATTTTTAATAGCCAAAAGTTTGAAACAACTCAGTTACCCATATGGTGAAAGGATGAATAGATTTTGGCATACCATACAATGGAACATTTTTCAGTAATAAAAATGAAATTACTAATGATACACACAAAACATAGATAAACCTTAATATAATTATACTGAGTCGAAGCTAATGAGAACAATTGATACTGCATGATTCAATTTATTCAAATTCCAGAAAATAATCTATAGTGACAGAAAAGAAATCAGTAGTCACCTGATATTCAGGGTAAAGGATGGGTAGGTGTGGAATGGGGACAAGAAAGATGATCAAAAAAGGGAGCATGTTTACTATCTTGATTGTGGTTTCCTGAGTGTAGGCATACAAAATTGAACCCTCACAGCTATGAAGTTCATTGCATATGAATACTACTACATACTCGTTGAAAAATAAAATCATAGATAAAATATAGAAGTGTTAGCAGCTGGTGGGAAGTGTTTTTCTATGTTGATGAGAATGAGGTGACATAGATCAAATATTGATGATGGGTTGAAGGTTTTAAATTAAGAGGAGACATGAGAAGAAGGCAAAAGAAAATTGAATTCAGAATGAGCAAGATTATCACCAAAATAAAAAGAACTATTTCCTGATGAAGTGAGTGATGACAGAACCTGGTAGAGTTCAACAGCCTGAAATTTTAGGGGGTAGCAAATCTGAGTATTCGTCCCTACAGGGTAGTCACAGCTTCTAAAAAAAAGAGACATTTGAGAGAAGAGGAAAGTATAATATAGTTTTACTGGAGAGCACACTAATCATGATGCTAATAGAGTTTTATACATCGTGATGGAGGAGGATAGAATTGAATGGTATGCAAAAGACTCCAGGCATCTATGCTGTAGAGGGAAACGGGGTGTGGAGCTACTAGCATATGATGAAGATTATTCCTTTCAATATTATTTAAACAGCAGCAAGAGTTTTCCAAGAGTAGATCGTTTTCCTTTTCTTTCTATCATTGAGGGGAAGTAGAAGGACAGAAATGAATATGCTGATTCCTGAAATGGGGCTCATTAGGTTTTATTTTCATCATTACTTTTAATAAACGTGACATACTTCTCATTGTACTAGTGCCGAGTCTGCCGTCAAAACATCGATTGGAATAAGACGGACAAGTTTTGTAAGACGTTTCTATGAATAATTATGATTAAATGTTTTAAGTCGACCCTCTGTATCTGAAGCCAGTGTTCACAACAAATCCCATGGGTAGCAAGGCAGTGGATTCATAATATGAATAATTATCTTAAGGCTATGACAACGACAGGAAGGAGAACACTACCATCTGCAAACCAGATTTTATTTATAGAGAATAATGGGAAAATAAGAAAAGAGAATACAAAAGCACCCAACCTTGAGAGTGTGCTAATTAGCAGGCAATACCCATTCTTCTTTCTTAGTAATAAAATTATAGGTGGTCATAGTAAATACTATAATCTATTTTTTTTTATCTCGTTAAATATGAGCATGTAATCATCTTTTGGCCAGGCTGATGTGCATGATAGAATGGGTATTGACTCTCAGCCATAAAATAATTAAATAGTCTGACAATTGAGTTCATCAGCTCATCTTAGAAAAGTGCCACATACTCACTGCTGAAAATCACTATGGTCGCCTATGAAGTCCTCCCTGTGGGAAGCAATGCACCAGTATCAGCACCTAGGCCACCTTTCAGAGTAATTTTGCAACTCTTTTTTTCTGGAATGACCAACAGAGCTATGGTCATATGAGATCTGACAATCAGGTGTGCCCACTTTCTACCCTGTGCTTATTGTGGGCAGCACTATACAAACTATTGGGTGAGGCAGCTAAATCAGTGTCTCACAACTGTATTTGTGTCAAGATGAAGGTGGCCAGATTTTAACATTGGTAAAGCGGGACACCATTGGGGGGGCGGGGCCCGGGGGCAGGCCTGACAACAATGCAAACTTTGATAAGCAGTTCTCTATAATCAGTTCTCAACAATTATTTGTTATTATTAAAGTTTAACGTTATAAAATTAACAAAACTAATATAAAACGCATATCCTGGCAAAATAGCCACGTGGCAGCTGAAAACCGTATATTTCCTTCTGGTTCTCCTGTGTTCCCTAGCTTGTCCATTCTTTCCAAAAATCGGGGCTTTTTTAAAATGCCACAGGACACAGGACAAATTGTTAAAACTTGGGACTGTCCCACCAAAAGCGGGACATCTGGTCACCTTAGTCAAAATGTGACAGTGCCTTGCTGAGTGATGTTATTATTGTTATTGCTCGTTTTTGTGTCCACAATCAAGGTAGCTCTGATGGTCATTCCAGAAAAGGAATTCCAAAATGACATCAAAGGGGACACTAGGTTCTGGCATCGACGCATCACCTCCCTAGGGGAAGGTGATTGTAGTGGCATTCAGCAATGACATGAGAAGCGCTTTTTCTCATATGTTCTCTTTTTATCTTGACCACTAGTAGAAAGGTGACAGAAACTGAAATTGCACATGTGACTCAGAGAATGTAAGAATGTCATAGCAGCCCTACCTCTACCATGCTTAAGCCATCATCTATTTGTGGCCTTGTTAGGGCAGATATTAAAATCCTCCCAGAAAACTCCCTAATTTGTGATAGTTACAAATGCTGTTGTTTATTAGGACTTTAATAATAAGCAAGGCATTTTCTTATACTAAAGTCATGTATGCTTTAACAATTCTGAGAAATGCCTCCCTGGGTTATTTAGTTGTCGTGGGAACATCACAGAGTCATTTACACAAAGCTCCGCCTAGTGCAGCCTCCTACACACCTAGACAATTTGATACAGCCTATTGTTCCAGGCCAAAACCCAGCATAGCGTGTCACTGTTACTGCATTTTGTAGGCAATTATAACGTAATGGTAAGTATTTGTGTGTCTCAACACAAAAAGAAGTACAATAAAAATATGGTTTTATAATTTTCTTTCTTTATTATTTATTTATTTATTTGCAGTTTTGGTCGGGGCCAGGTTCAAACCTGCCACCCTTGATATATGGGGCCAGTTGAACCACAGGCACTGCCCAAAATATGGTTTTATAATCTTATGTGGTCCATCATTTATCCAAATATCATATGTGTGCATGATTTCATTTATATTCTATATACCAGGCATCCTCAAACTATGGCCCACGGACCACATGCAGCCTGCCTAGGACATTTATCCAGCCCTCCAGGTGTTTTTGCCACCACTGCCTGACGTGCTTAGCAGCCAACTCATCCTGGGGCCCACAGTCCGGCCCTCCAATGGTCTGAGGGACGGTGAACTGGCCCCCTGTTTAAAAAGTTTGAGGGCCCCTGGTATCATCATATAGGCTAGAGAGCAAGGAATGTAAGAGAGGGTAAGTGGCAGGTATAATTTTTAATATCTAATAGGTGGCAGATAGGGAATGGAATTTGAAATCAGATCTTGTGGGTCTTAAAGTCCTTATTCTTTTGATAATGTCAAAACATTTTTTTAAGTGAAGAAAATTCAACTTCCTAAAGGTAGCAAACAGTCTGGAAAGTACACAACTGATGCTGAGGTCACAACTTGCTGATTTTTGTATATCTGTAATTTCTGAGACTTTTAAGAAATGCTCGTTAGAGAGATCTTTAAAAAAAAAAAACTTAAATGGTCATACTTTCAGTTTCTTTAAGTTATTCAAGAAAAATAAATTGTACCCTCTCTGTCTGTGTTAGCCAAGAAAAGTAGTTTAGAGATTTTTGTAAGATTTTTTTATGACAACATTAAAACTGTTCCAACAAGACTTATCATTTAAGAAATAAAATTTGTGGATTACAATCAAGATAACAAGCCCCTTTAGAATAGAAGTAGCTTAACATACAAGTCTATTTCTTATAAGGCTTGTTGTTTATTTAAGAAAGTTTACTGATAATTTATAACAATTTACAACTACTGAATCAATCATAAAACATAATTATAAGGTGCATCCTAATCATTTACCTTTGGGGAGTGTCTGATGGCAGAGTGGATTGATAGGTCTGTGAGAGACTTTTAGCACCACCAGCTGAGGTGGCCCTGTACAAACAGGTGGTAGTTCAGAGGCTAGGAAGCAACAGCGGCACATCTAGCCAGCTCTCCAAGGAGTGATGCTGTCAGCCGTGAGTTGAGTGTGGCATACCCAGAGTTATTTAGTAGTTTGGGTGTGATGAGACTTCTAAAGGACCATAGCGTAGTTAGGAAAATTGAATTTGTCAAGTCACTGTTTGTGACCAAATTAAGACGTCATGATTTCTGCCAGAACTCGGCTGCTTCTCTCCACCAAAGCACACTTTGTAGGAAAGGACAGATCCAGTGTTGCAAACTGGGCCAATTCTCAGAACACTTGTACAACTCCTATGCCTGTTTCTTTTTCTTTTTTTTCCTTTTAATCTAGGTAGAGCTGATGCAAGGTTGCTTTTTTCTCTATGTTTCTTTCATTTTATTTTGTTTTATTTTTCTGGTAAAAGGATGTAAGATAAAGGAAGCCACTGACTGAACAAATAATAACTTGGAGGGGTAAGATTTCAGCATAAGTCATTAAAAGAAGGCTTAATTATTTTCTTAAAATACTGCTTCAGGAAAAAGAATGCTATGATGGTCCACTCTTGCATTTGCTTCATAGCAATGTAATTTACTTCTCAGCTAGTTGTATAGTTTCCTATAAGCTATGTCTTCCATTTTTCTACTAAAAATGCCTTTTCTTGGCATGAACCTGGTGCTATTTCATGCTGGAAATTGTAACCATCAAAAACACTTAATGGAGAAATAGAAGTTATTAAAATATAATGAGAGGCTTGTGGGATCCCTTAAATGACCAGCTCCTACATTTACTCAAACGCAGCTCCATGCATTGTGTGGTATTGGGGATCAGATTAGTGCAGCACCCCCATAAGAGCACACACATGCCACACATGCATTCATACTTTTCTCCTCTTAGAATACTGCTCTAGTCAGTGAAACTGGGAATACGACTCGCTGACAGAATCAGGGGTTAAGGGCGAGCACAGTCCCTTTGAATAAGGACGTATGTACCTGAAGACTTTTACCATTGCTCACACGTGTACTAACCTATATGTCATTTTCTGCCAAGTATTTTAGATGTAAAATTTTAAACACGTGCATTTACATAAACTCACGAGAGGGAAAAAGACATCCCAGAATGTCTTTAAATATATGTATTTATATAAATTTGCAAGAGAGGAAAAGAGATCCCAGAAGCTTACGTTTAACCATATTTCCAAAAGATTTTATGAACATCAACAAGAATCAGTAACTATTTGTTTAGTAACCTCTTTTGTGGTTAGTAAAGTAGACATTATCTCTTTTAGTAGAGATTGAAGTTCTGCTTAGAGACTCCCTTGAATCAATCCTTTGTAGGGTGTAGCTTCCCGAGTTCAGGAATTGTCATTTTGTGAACTTTATTATTTTTTTTTCTTTTTGAGACAGAGCCTCAAGCTGTCCCCCTGGGTAGAGTGCTATGGCATCACAGCTCACAGCAACCTCCAACTCCTGGGCTCAAGTGAGTCTCCTGTCTCAGCCTCCCAAGTAGCTGGGTGGGACCACAGGTGCCCGCCACGATGCCCAGCCATTTTTTTTTTTTTTTTTGGTTGCAGCCGGCACTGTTTGGTGGGCCTGGGCTGGATTCAAACTCGCCACCTTAGGTGTATGTGGCTGGAGCCTTAGCCACTTGAGCCACAGGCACTGAACCCATTTTGTTAACTTTATACACAACCTCCTTGAGGAGTGCCTGGCATGTGATGAGCCCTCAATGGGTCCTTACAAAAGACTCCCAAGTGTGCAAATTCCATGAAGTATTGCAGGTCAATGCAATCACATCTGTGTGCTCAGGAAAGATTTTGCTGCTGAAATAAAAGTAAATTTTAGAAGTTATGGAGAAGTTAGGTGAGAAAGCTATGAAACACCATGGGAACATTTCCAAGATGTTAGCAGGACATCGTGTTCAAATAAGTGTCTAGTAGGGAGGGCAAAGAGAAGAATTGTAGGAGAAGATAAGTGGAGAATATGTAAGGAAAAAGTCCTTTTAGGGTAGCATAAAGATTGAATATTTTATCCTAAAACAATGGAAAATCATTAGTGCATTTTAAACATGAAGTATGTTCTGTTCATTAATTAATTGATTTTTAGTTCTTGCTATGATTCAAATGTGTCCCCCAGAATTCATTAACTTAGAAACTTAATTCCCAGTATGAGAGTGTAGACAGGCAGAGCCTAATAGCAGGTGATTGGATGCATTAATGCCATACTCACTGAAGTGAGTTATGATCCCAAGAGGCTTTGTTACAAAAGAGAGTTGGGCCTCCCTTGTTCTCTTCCTTTAGTGCTCTCTTACTGTGTGATGCCTTCTGCCAGGCTGTGACTCGGCAAGAAGGCCCTCAGCAGAGGTGGGCCCTTGACTTTGACATTCTCTGCTTCCAGAACTGTAGGAAATACACTTCTTCTCTTTATACAGTACTCAGTGCTGGGTGTTCTCTATTGTAACATACCAACACACTCTAAGGGAATTCTCAAAACTGTTCTAATACTAAGATGATATTGAGTCACAGATCCAATCTTCTATACCTAATTCTGTCATTTTAGAGAAATCATCTACCTTTTTATTATCTCAGTTATATCCTTTAGAAAATAATTTTTTATAAAAAGTTTGAGTAGGCAATGACTAATCTTCTCTTATTTAAAAGTCTCTGTAATAGCTGTACGTCTTTCTTGTAGAGCCTTAATTTAAGGTTTGGACAGCATCTGGTAGTTTTCTTTGGTGAGTAAGATAATCAGAAAAGATGAAGAAATACCTACTTATTTATTTTGAGTCTATGAGAATGAACTATTGTTGTAGTTTCAGTTCTTTCAAAACCAGAGCCTGAAGCACAGAGAGTCTAGTCAGGCATAGACTTCATGTGCTAGGG
>CAUYQV010000603.1:0-11336 GCA_963574575.1 Galagoides demidoff
CGCCTGTGGTCCCAGCTGCTTGGGAGGCAGAGGCAGGAGACTCGCTTGAGCCCAGGAGTTGGAGGTTGCTATGAGCTGTGACGCCATGGCACTCTACCCAGGGGGATAGCTTGAGGCTCCGTCTCAAAAAAAAAAAAAAAAAGGAGAGAGAGGAGAAGAGTGAAGAGGAGAGAGAGAAGAGGGCAAGGAGAAGAGGAGGGACTAAAAGAAAAGTGCACTCTTATATAGGATTAGTTATGGGAAGTCTCAGAATGGGGATGGGATGGTAGAATAGCCAATAAGGAGTTACTGCTCTGGCGGAAAGAGCCATTAGGGGCAGGCCATAAGTTTGAAATTTTCTTTTTCCTTTTTTTCTTTTATTAAATGTTAGCTGTGTACATTAATGCAATCGTGAGGTACCAGTGTGGTGTTTTCATATACAATTTGAAATATTTTCATCAAACTGGTTAATATAGCTTTTATGTCATTTTCTTAGTTATTATGTTAAGATCTTCATATTCTACTTTTAGAAAGATTCACTTGTACCCTTGAAAGATAAACCATAGAGGTGATCCCTCCAATCACCCTCCCTCCACCCATTTGCCCCCTTTCCTCTCCTCCCCCTCCTCCTACCCTCCCCATATTCTTAGGCTATAATTAGGTTATAGCTTTCATATGAAAGCTATAAATTAGTTTCATAATAGGGCTGTGTACATTGGATACTTCTTCTTTCATTCTTGTGATACTTTGCTAAGAACATTTTCCAGCTCCATCCATGTAAACATGAAGGAGGTAAAGTCTCCATCTTTCTTTATGGCTGCATAGTATTCCATGGTGTACATATACCACAATTTATTGATCCATTCACGGATTGATGGGCACTTGGGCTTCTTCCATGACCTACCAATTATGAATTGGGCTTCAATAAACATTCTGATACAAATATTTTTGTTGTAAAGTGGTTTTTGGTCTTCTGGATATATACCTAATAAAGGAATTGCAGGATCAAATTTTCAGTGGGTAACTGGGACAAGGGAATGAGGCAAGTTTTGCAACAGGGAGATACGGAGATGTCTAGCAGGCAACTTCCTGTGCTTGGAAAGGAGCTGTAACTTTAAGAGTGAGACAGCTAGTCTTGGTCTGTTGAAAGCAGGAAGGGTCTTTCTGGGGAAGGGGCTTTTCTGGAGTAATTACCTAACACACTCAGGGACATTCTGAGGTTGACCTTCAAAGTTCTGTAGCAGAAAAGAACTGAAGGGTGGGGGTTGGGTGCCACATCTGTTTGTATCTCTTCACAGTCAAGATTTAAATCCTGTTTCTCAGGATAGGGTAGGGTTGGCTGATATCAAAACAGAGCTAGCTTGCACTATCTCATTAGGTACGTCCTCAGAGTCCTCGGTCAAAACTCTGAAAGGGGCCTTAGTAAGGTTTTAAGAGATAAGCCACAATTATAAAGCCTACTCCTTTGGTAAGAAGTTATCTCTACTACCTGGGATAATCTCACTCTACCAGTTCTAATAACCAAATGGTGGAAAATAAACATGGTACGGACCCAACAGAAGAACTCTGGCAACATGAATAACCAAAGAAGATCAACCCCCCACCCCAAGAAATGATAAAGGAGATACAATTGAAGATGCCATGTATAGACAAATGGCATCAATATCAGAAACTGAATTTGGACTATGGATTGCAAATCAGATAAATAGAAGGAAAGAAAAGATAGAAACTGAATTCCAAGGAGTAGTACTAAAGTTGTCTCAATAAATTAATGAATTCAAAGCCCAAATCACCAAAGATATTAACATAATAAGAAAAGAGATAACAGAGCTCAAGGAAACAAAAAAAGTTAGTTAAGGAGCTCCAAAATATAGTAGATAGTAATATAGTAATCCTTCAGTAATAGAGTTGACCAGGCAGAAGAAAGGATCTCTGAAAGTGAAGGCAAAGCTTTTGAACATTCCCAAACACTCAAAGAGGCAGACAAATGGAGAGCAAAAACTGATCATTCCCTGAAAGAGTTGTGGGATCATGCCAAAAGATCAAACATTTGTCTTATACGAATTTCTGAAGAAGAGGATGGTCCTAAAGGTACAGATGCTCTACTCCAAGAGATTTTGGAGGAGAATTTCCCAAGCATTGCAAGAGATACAGAACTTCAGATAGCAGACAGTTTCAGAACCCCTGGCAAGACTCAATCCAAATGAATTATCTCCTAGACACATTGTGATTAACTTTGCCAAAGTTAAGACAAAGGAGAAAATTCTGTAAGCATCCAGACGTAAGAAAAGCATCACCTACAAAGGAAGAAATATCAGAATAACTGCAGATCTCTCAGCCAAAATGTTACAAGCCTAAAGAAGATGGTCATCAACCTTCAGTCTCCTAAAAAAAAAACAACTTCCAGCCCAGGATCCTATATCCAGCTAAACTGAGTTTCATTTGTGATGGAGAAATCAAATACTTTAATGACATAGACATGTTAAGAAATTTGTCACAACTAAACCAGCTCTCCAGGATATTCTCAGATCCATCCTCCACAATGACCAGCACAATGCTCTACCTCCAAAATAAACTCACTGAGAAATTTTTGAAAGGATTAAAAATGTCCACTGGACATTAAAAATCATGACACCCAAAACACAACCAGGCTTATCAACTCTCTAAATTAATGTGAATGGTTTAAAGTTATTCTCTAAAGAGGCACAGCCTGGGTGACTGGATATCTGCTATATACAAGAATCTCACCTTACCTTAAAGGATAAAAATAGACTTAGGGTGAAGAGATGGAGTTGTTTAATACAGGCAAATGGAAACCAGAAAAAAGCAGGGGTTGCAATTTCAGTAGCAGATACAATTGGCTTTAAACTAAAAAAGATAAGAAAAGTCACTACATATTTGTCAAGGGAAATACATAACATGAAGAGATTTCAATAAGTAACATTTATGCACCCTACCAGAATGCTCCTCAATTCATAAAGCAGACCTTAATGGATATGAACAACTTGATATCTTCCTGCACTGTAATAGTTGGAGATTTTGACATCCCTTTGACAGTTCTGGATAGATCCTCTAAGAAGAAACTAAAAAAAGAAATATTAGACTTAAACATGACCCTAGAACAAATGCACGTTACAGACCTCTACAGAACATTTCACCCTAATAAAACTGACCTGCCCACAGGTTATCCTCCAAAATAGATCATATCTGAGGACAAGTCTAACCTCAGCAAGTTTAAAAGTATAGAATTATTCCTTGTAGCTTCTCAGACGACCATGGAATAAAAGTTGAACTCAACAGCAACAGGAATCCTCATACTCAAACAAAGTCATGGAAACTAAATAATCTTAGGCTATACAGCATGATCAAGTTGGTTTTATTCCAGGGTTACAGGGTTGGTTCAACATATGCAAATCTATAAATATAATACATCACATCAATATGATAAAAAATGAAAACCATCCGATTCTCTCAATTGATGCAGAAAAAGCCTTTGATAATATCCAGCATTCTTTCATGATCAGAATTCTTAAGAAGACAGGCATAGAAGGGACATTTCTTAAACTGATAGAGGCCATCTACAGCAAACCCACAGCCAATATCATGTTGAATGGTGTAAAATTCAACGAGGCAAGGATGCCCACTGTCTCCACTGCTATTCAACATAGTAATGGAAGTCTTAGGAGAAGGTGATCAAGGGTATCCAAATAGGGTCAGAGGAAATCAAACTCACTGTTCGCTGATGATATGATCCTATACCAGGAAAATCCCAGGGACTAAACTTCAAAATTCTTAGACATGATCAAGGAATACAGCAGCATCTCAGGTTACAAAATCAACACTCATAAACCTGTGGCCTTTATATACACCAACAATAGTCAAGCTGAAAAAAAAATCAAGGACTCTATTCCTTTTACAATAGTGCCAAAGGAAATGAAATATCTGGGAATTTACCTAACAAAGGATGTGAAAGATCTCTATAAAGAGAACTATGAAGCTCTGAGAAAAGAAATAGCTGAAGATGTTAACAAATGGAAAAACATACCATGCTCATGGCTGGGAAGAATCAACATTGTTAAAATGTCCATACTACCCAAAGCAATCTACAGATTTAATGCAATCCCTGTTAAAGCACCACTGTCATACTTTAAAGAACTTAATGAAAATAGTACTTTGTTTTATACGGAATCAGAAAAAACCTTGAATAGCAAATACTTATGTTCTTACTCAGACATAAGAACAAGTCAGGAGGTATCACATACCAGACTTCAGGCTATACTACAAATCTAAAGTGATCAAAACAGCATGGTACTGGCACAAAAATAGAGCGACAGATTTATGGAACAGAATAGAGAACCAAGAGATAAACTCCACTACTTATCATCATTTGATCTTCAACAAGCCTATCAAAAATATCCAGTGAGGGAAAGACTCCCTATTTAACAAATGGTGCTGAGTGAACTGGCTAGCAACCTGTAGAAGACTGAAACAGAACCCTCACCTTTCACCATTAACAAAAATTGATTCTCATTGGATAAGAGATTTAAACTTAAGACATGAAACTATAAAAATACTTGGAAAGTGTGCAGGGAAACCACTTGAAGAAATTAGCCTGGGAGAATATTTTATGAGAAGGACTTCCCCCCCAGGCAATTGAAACAACACCAAAAATTACTAGGATCTGATCAAACTAAAAGCTTTTGCACAGCCAAGAGCACAGTAAGTAAAGCAAACAATCTCCAGATTGGGAGGAGGTTTTTGCAGGTTATGCTTCCGACAATCGTCTGATAACTAGAATCTACAGAGAACTCAAAAACTACAGATGCTGGCGTGGATGCAGAGAGAAGGGAACACTTCTATACTGCTGGTGGGAATGCAAGCTAATACAACCTTTTTGGAAATAAGTTTGGAGAACACTCAAGGAACTAAAAGTAGAACCACCACTGGATCCTGCAATTCCTCTACTAGGTATATACCCAGATGATCAAAAGTTATTTTACAACAAAGACATTTGCACCAGAATGTTTATTGCAGCCCAATTCGTAATAGCCAAGACATGGAAACAGCCCAGGTGCCCATCAACCCATGAATGGATTAATAAATTGTGGTAGATGTACACCATGGAATACTATGCAGCCATTAAAAAGATAGAGCCTTCACATCTTTTGTTTACCTGGATGGAGCTAGAACATATTCTTCTTAGTAAAGTATCTCAAAAATGGGAGAAAACATATCCAATGTAGTCAATACTACTATGAAATCAATATATAATCACTTACACATTCATACGAATGGCAAAATACAACTATAGTCCAGAAAGTAGAAGGGAAGAGGAGAGAGAGAAGGTCAGAGGAGATATGGGAGGAGGGAGGGTATTTGGAGGGACCTCACCTAATGTGCATGATGCAATGATACATTTCAAAACTATTCATAAATTAGCATAATTGTGATGGATGTGTTATTTAGTTCAGTGTAAACATTCCACATTGTACATTGAACCAGTATCCTGAACCACATAAATACATCAATATACAGAACTATGATTTAATAAAAGATAATTTTTAAAAAGAATGAAGAAAAAGAACAGAGCTTGACACACTATTGACTGGTCACAAATTAACTCGTGTTTTCATGCCAAAATCTTATCAACCAATCATGAGTTAACTTGTCCATGAACTTCCATTAGGTATCACAATGTTTAAAACACAGGATGATGTAGGATATTGTAAAAGATTTCCTGATCATGTCACAACAATAACAGCCAGTGACATGACATAGCTGTGTAAAACTGCCAGTCAACAATGTGTTAAGAGATCTATGAGACACTGCAAGCATATTAACATCAAGTACATAATGGGAATCTCACGAGGATAAACAAGCAAAAGGGGGTTACAAAGACTATTAGAAGAAATAATGAAAAAACTTTCTAAATTTGATAAAAAGACACAAATCTACATACACATGATCAGTAAATTTCAAAACAAATAAAAATCAATCCATCTACCATGAGACACATTATAGTCTATCTGTCAAAACACAAGATAAAACTAGTGCAGTAGCACACACACACCTTGAGTAGTCCCAGATACTCAAGAGGCTGAGGCCAGAGGAATGCTTAACCCAGGAGTTTGAGACCAGCCTGGGCAACTTTGTGAGACCTCATCTCAAAGAAAAGACATAATCTTAAACGCAGCGAGAGAAGTTACCAATCATGTACAACAGATCCTCATTAAAATTGACCACCAATTTCTCATCATAAACCATGCAGAAGTCTATGAGATGACATTATTAAAATGTTAGAGGGGGGGAAATACTGCCAACCAGTAATTATATATCCTGCAAAACTATCCTTCAAAAATTCAGAAAGAAAACTCAGGAAACATTAATACCCTCATATTGTATGATTACAATTATATGAAATATCAGGAATAGGTAAAGCCATAGCTACAGAATCCAGACTGATTATTTCCACAGGCTAAGAGAGAGTAGAATCGGGAGAATGTATGGGATTTCCTCTGGGGATAATGAAAATACTTTGGTCCTTTATAGAAGTGGCTACATAATAATGTGAATGCACCAATTGTCAATGAATTCTTCACTTTTCCTTCCTTCCTCCCTCCCTTCCTTTCTTTTTCTGTGACAAGGTCTCAGTTTGCAGCCCCAGCTAGAGTGCAGTAGTATGATCGTGGCTCACTGCAACCTCAAACTCCTGGGTTCAAGTGACTCTCCTCCCTCAGACTCCTCAGTAGCTGGGGCTACAGGCACATACCAACACACCCAGCTAGTTTTTCCAGTTTTTGTAGAGATTGGGTCTTGCTCTTGTTCAGGCTGGTCTGAAACTTCTAACCACAAATGATCCTCCTGCCCCAGCCTCTAAAAGGGCTAGGATTATGGGCATGGGCCACCACACCTAGTCTCTTCACTTTAAAATGGTTAATTTTACGTTAAGTGAACTTCAACTCTCTAAAGAAAAATAAAAATTGAAAAAAATCTGGCTTCTGAGAAACTGGCTTAGCAGATACAACACTGACCAACCTCAGATCATTTCCTTTGTTATTTGCTTGGCCCCATAGGAACCTGGGGTAGGGTAGCCAGTTAAGATGCCTACTAGGTATTTCTAAGAATATCAAAAAACAATATAACATAGACTAACCCATGTGGAGCTATAAACTGTCAAGGACATGAATACTTGCTAGTCTAAATAATACTTTACCCTTGGGTATAGAGGAAACACGAGGAAGAAGACATATCCACGGCCAGCAACATGGCAGAATTCCATCTGTAAGGACCATATTAAGTTTAATTGCTTCTTTGTTTTTGTTGTTGTTGATGTTGTTATTGTTGTTTTGAGACAAGAGTCTCAAGCTATCGCCCTGGGTAGAGTGCTGTGTCATCATAGCTCACAGCAACCTCCAACTTAGGCTCAAGCGATCTTCCTGCCTCAGTTTTTCCATTTTTAGTAGAGACAGGGTCTCACTTTTGCTCAGGCTTAAGTCTCGAACTCCGGAGCTTAAGCAATCCACCCTCCTCGGCCTCCCAGAGGGCTAGGATTACAGGTGTGTGCATCTTTGTTTTGTATGTATATATTTGCAGGGATACAAGAGCAGCTAAAAAAACTATTTTCATTGAATTTATCCGATAAAGATGCACTGGTACATTCCGATGCCAATTACTGGTATTCTGATCCAGTTAATGAGAACATTTTGTATTCTACACACAGAACAACCTTTCTGTCTGGATATCTTGTGCACCATCTCAATGGTGTCTACCAGGGTCTGCAACTCTGTGAAAGGGAACTTACAACATTTGATGTGAACCAGCCTCTGCCTGACGCTGCCCAGAGTCAGCCATGTTCTAAGACTCATCGTTCATCTCCACAACTGAAACTGTGGTGGTGGCATTCCCACTCTGTCACCTCTGAGGATTTCTTGTCCTCCATCACCACCGACTTCGAGAGGTGCTCTCAGAGTTTAGTGCAGGCATGACAAACCCCTTATCCCAGCACATATAAGACACCAGCAACTGTAAGGCGTACAATGGGAGCGTACAATGGGAAAAGCATGCTCCTGACACCACTGACATACCATCTATTGTAAAGATACATCCAGGCTCTGGCATAGCAGCATTAAAATGTGAAAATAACACACACAGAGCAATCAAAAGGCTTATTCATCCTAAAATATTAACAATGATTATTTCACAGCTATGTACCTAGGGCATGTCGTCTATATTTTCTAAATTTTCTACAGTGAACTACTGACTGCTAAGATTTAAAAAAATGGTAAACAATCATTACTTTAAAGAAAAAAATAATGAAATGAGCCAACCAGAATTACCATGAAACTAATAAAACTTAAGCTTGGGGCCACCCACATGCTCAAGCTCCATCCAGAGGTCCCTTGCAGAGGCCCTATCTTGTTTGTATTTTTTATTCTTTGTCGTAAAATGGGGCCCTCAAACTACATGTGCTTCAGGACCAATAAAACAATGCTCATTCTTGGAATCAACAAACACGCAGTACCTAACACAGGCTGAGTGGTTTAAAAGAGAGAGAGAGAAATGGAAACATTTCAACTTAGTCAAGGACACAAACCAAGCCCAGATAACCATACCCAGGTGGTAAAACCAATAACCTCTCTCTCCCTTTCATAATGATCACTCCTGCTATGACAGATTGAATTGTGTCCCTCTTCCCTAAATGCGAATGTTAAAGCCTTAACCTCCAATGGGATAGCACTGAAAGATGGGGCCTTCAGGATGTGATCAGGGTTAGATGACCTCATGAGAGTGGAGCCCCCCACGCTGGGATTAGTGCTCTTATAATAGGGTGACCAGATTTTAACATCAGTAAGGCGGGACAACATGGGGGGTGGGGGGGCAGAGGGCGGGGCAGAACAGGGCCTGACAACAATGCAAACTTTGATAAGCAGTTCTCAATAATCACTTCTCAGCAATTATTTGTTATTATTACAGTTTAACATTACAAAAATTTACAAAAATAATATAAAACTCATATTCTGGCAAAATAGCCACATGGCAGCTGAAAACCGTATATTCCCTTCTTGTTCTCCCACCCGTTCGTGCATTCTTTCCAAAAATCAGGACTTTTTTTAAAACACCGCGAGACGCAGGACAAAGCGGGATATCTGGTCACCCTATCTTATAAGAATAAAAAGAACACCAGGACTTTCTCCCTCCACCATGTAAGGATATGACAAGTCAGCCACATGCAAAACCAGGCCATCACCAGGAACTTGATCTGCTGGCACCTGATCTGGGCCTTGTCAGGCTCCAGAACTGTGAGCAATAAATACCTGTTCTTTAAGACATCAGGACTGTGTTCTATCTGTAAATAGCAGCCAAAGCTCACTGAGACACCAACCCTCCTCCCTCTCAGTTCTTTAAGCCACTGCCAAGCTTTGTCCTGCTCAAGTTTTATACATAAATAGTGAATTACAGCATTTATGCTACAGGAAATATTCACCCAAGGACTCCGCTTTCTTTTCTCTGGAATCGCTCAGGTTCTTTAAAACATCAGCATCTTTTCATCCCCAGTGAGATTTCCTTTTTAAATCCCTCCTTAAACACTTCCTTTTGTGTGATGTCTTAGCCTTAAGTACTGAGCCTTAAAGAAAAGCTGTTTTCCATTCATTGCCTTGTTTTAGGTGTGCTCTCCCTGACCTTTCAAAATGGCAAAATAATCTTAGGGACAAGATGGCCATCTGCTTTGAACTACCCAGCAATAAAGGGGCCAGGGGAGGAAGCTGGTCCGTATACCCAGCCCCCAAGGCCCGGAAAGCCACACTGCAACAGAACACTTGCCAAATTACCTACCAGGTTGAGCATCGAAATATAAAACCACTAAAAGCTAAAGTGTTCTATTTGAAAAAGAATTTTAAAACCCTAAGGTTCCACAGAACCAGCTTGAAAGCTATTGATCTATACTAGCAAAAAGCAACTGGATGAGGAGCTTTTCCCTCTGCAAAAGCCACGTTCCCCTCCACCTTGTCCACGCCACAGGGGAGCCGCATGGTATCGACATACATACGGCTGAGCTGCCCATAAGCCATGCTGACTGGCACGTGATATGAACAGGTGAGGCACCCATTTTTGCAAGACTGCTATTGTCCTTATTTGGCCAATGATGACTGTCTCCTCTGCCTTAATCTGTCCTATTCCACAAGGAACATTCCTACCCACATGCAAATTCTCAGCTCCAAAGAGCCTCTACCCAGGAGACCTCTGCTTCCTGTCCCTGGCTCTGCTGGTGGCCACCAGCTCTGTTCTGGACCATTAGTGAACAAAACAACCAACAGTCTGTCCCTTATGGGGTTCTACATTCTAGAGCAGGGGTCCTCAAACTTTTTAAACAGGGGGCCAGTTCACTGTCCCTCAGACAGTTGGAGGGCCAGACCGCGAGCCCCGGATGAGTCGGCTGATAAGCTGGACAGGCAGCTGTGGCAAAAACACCACACCCAGCAGGCTAAATATCCTAGGTAGGCGGCATGTGGCCCCAGGCAGTAGTTTGAGGACATCTGTTCTAGAGGGAGACCACCTAAGCAAGAAAATCAGGCACTTAAGAACGATGAGGGGCTCAGCGCCCATAGCTCAGTGGTTATGGTGTCAGCCACATACACCGAGGTTCTGGGTTCAAACCCAGCCTGGGCCAGCTAAACAAGAATGACAACTCCAATAAAATATAGCTGTGTGTTGTGGTAAGCACACGTATTCCCAGCTACATGGGAGGGTGAGGCAAGAGACTCGCTTAAGCCCAAGAGTTTGAGGTTGCTGTGAGTTATGACACCACAGAACTCTACCAAGGGCAATGCAGTGAAACCGTGTCAAAAAAAAAGAATGATGAGAGCTGGGTGGGGCAACAGGGCCCAAACTGGGGGACCAGGGAGGGCCAGGGGAAGGCCTAGTTTTTTGTGTTTTGTTTTGTTTTGTTTGGGTTGGGTTGTAGCTTTTTATTGTTGCTAAAAAACACATAACATAAAACTCACACTTTAACTGAGAGAGCCAGACTAACTCCATTTTGTTGCCCAAACCCCATTCCTAGCTGTTTACTGCATTCCTTAACCTCTAGCTTACAGGGCCGCAACCTGCAGCTCTGCCATTCCATTCCTAGTAACTCAACTGTAACTATTGATTATGCCTCCTCGGGCAACTGAGTCATCTGACCAGAGTAAAACAATTAGTTTCTATTACTTTGAAATATTACAGGTATTTTCAAGGTGCCTCGACCTTAGCCCCCGGTTAAGAAAATCCCCCACCCCTCACCTGTACCCCTAGTGAAATCATCAACCACCAATGCAAATCCTCCATTATTAGTGAAATCACTAACCACCAATCAAAAA